>ADNK01002886.1:0-33843 GCA_000320545.1 Bigelowiella natans CCMP2755 | reverse complement strand
GTGTGTATGTGTGCCGTGTGTGTGTGTGTGTGTGTGTAGAGTGAGGAATCCATTAAAAGAGAGATCAACAAAAGCAACAATCATGTTCACCTTCATATCATGCAAGAAACTCCTCGGCGATATTAACGCTAAATTCATAAATAAGACCGTATTGCCGCTGCTGCTACTCGTGAGGAAGATACACACACACACACACACACACACACACAGAGAGAGAGAGAGAGAGAGAGAGAGAGAGAGAGAGACGCACAAGTACCTTGACAAGGCGCTCACAAGCAACGTCTTGTGGGTTTTGGCCTTCTTTGACCAGCTTTCTCTTAACACAGTCTTTGACATTCTTCAGCTTCACACGGGAATTTCCAATCGGGGAACCTTTCAGAGGGAGGGAGGGAGCGGGAAGGGGCACAGCAATAGTCAATATGAAGAAGGACAAGAAGCGACAGCTTGCAAGCTATGGAATCAGACTGTTCGTCTAATACGACGCGAGCAGGCATAAGACGGTTATCATTTTAGTGCATCATCTAGATGATTTCGTGGTTGCTTCTTTCTTCTTTAGTTTTGGCAGGTCTCCCAACCCACTTATTACCGCCATAATTCTGTAGAAGGTGCGCTTTACGTCTCATCTCCCAATTTACCTTTTTTCAGAAAAAAGAACATCATTTATGTAAGTGTGCATACGTGCGTGTAGATATGATTGTTTGCAAAATAGGCTTTATTAGCGTGGAAGGGGGAATGCTACTCTTACTTCTACTACTACTGCTACTACTACTTTGAAGCTGTCGCCAAGAAGTAGGCCTTGGTATCCGTATCGGTAGCCTGGAAAAGTATAGAAATTCGTGATCACACACCTTTGCATGGACTATCTCACACATATATTTTAATGTCATAATATATACTTTAGTTTCGTAGAATTTGAGATAAAAAAGAGTGTGGGGGAAGGAAAGAGAATCCAAGCCAAGATAATTTATTCACATGACTCTTCGTTGTAGTCCTCTATATTCGTTGTGTTTTCTTTGTGATTGAAAACACTGTCATTAGTTTTAATTGATATTATCATCTTTACATGTAATCTGAATATCGGGGTCAATTTCGGTATAACGCTCGATGAGGCCTTCATTTAAGATTACACAAAGATATGAACATCCTTTTAATTTAATTGTGAATCAATAAAATCATTATCTCTCTCTCTCTCTCTCTCTCTCTCTCTCTCTCTATCTCTTTGTGTGTTATCATTAAATCAACTAGAAAGTAACATAATGCGTTTGTGTTTGAACTCTTTGCAGGTTCTAAACGTAGAGAAACTATTGTACATCGAGTAACCTCCGACAGCAGAGGATAAGCAAGGGGCAAGTCCTCCAGCAGTCAAGATACCAACCTGCATTGTGGAAGGAGAAGTTAGTAAGGAGGGCCTAGAATACTCTTCCTTCCACATCACAGCACCAACTATTTTCAATGATTGTCATCATTACCCTGTGCGGACGAGATCCTTTGGCTTCAACTGCCTTAATAATCTGGTCCTTCTTGTCGCCAGCAGGGAACATTTGTCCCGTAATCTTGTTTAGGCGTTCCATGTTTCGATCGATATACAGCTTGATATAGAATAGAAAGCAACCTGATTTTGCAGATATGTCCACAACGATAAGTGACTGCTAAATACTGTGTCAAGAAACTGTGGAGTAAGCATATATCCGAGCAAATAGAATAAATACAAAGATGTCTCCACTAAAATTTTTTGTATCACACTCGTAATTTGAGCCCATTGTATCATTGTTAAAGCTCACCGACCACTTCTACAAGGTTTCTATACTTTCTCCAACCTAACCCACCGTCTAACACGGCCCAAATCAAACGCGATCTCTGCGCTCTCCACAGCACGGCCTCGCGTCCCCCCCCAACCACAACGCCGCACGCACACATACACAACCCTAATCGTTATTATCGAGCGAGTTGGCTATTTTTTCGCGCATCGTAATGACGTACTTTTCTTTTCATTATTTGTATTTTTTGTTGTCGTTGCAACATTTACGTCAGTTTTTTTAGCAATTTGTTCTCGTAGCAAATCACACTTCCCATCCCAAACCCCCCCAAAATTGCGAATCGTACGCACCGTTTGATTCAAGATATGGGTTTAATTCCTTGTCGCACATGATTTTCCACCTCTTACAAGAACACGCGCTCATCTGTTTACGAGCTCAACGTGGTCGTATGGTTTTTGGAGCGCAAATTACCTAAAAAACCAAGGGAGACGTAGCTGCTGCTGGCCCTACGTACGTTGTTTTTCCAACGTTCGAATCTTCAACTTCGGTTCAACGCTTTCTTCTTCATTGTTCATCGGCGTTGCCGCTCGGAAGAACTCGACCACCTGCAATCACCCAGCCAGCCACAATTGGCAAGCCAGGCACAGATCGTCTACATGCATGCTGTGTCCACAGTGCTCCTCTGCCTCGACTGTCTCTAGGTCTAGTCATGGTGTAAATGATGCATTCGTCTGATCGTTCCAGAGGGGTGTGTGTGGTTGAATCGATGGCCAACTAGCCAAGTGGCTTCAATGCTTCACCAGTTCAGACCAAACGTCTGGGTGTGCGACACGTTGTTGCAATCGAAGTTCAAGAAGCCTTTTGCGAATTCCCAACATAGGGCGATGTCACGCACAGCTAGACAGATAGACAGATGCTTCACATTGGAGTTTCAGGTTGTTCACATCGTTGACTTGGATGTGATGGAGTGCGATGGACACAGGAACACCATCTAGCCATGCGTGCACACCATGCTCACGGGCATGTGCCATGTGCACTTGCAATGGACACAGGAATGTCACATGTGCTGCATGCCATGCACGCATGGGATTCCCTGTCTGCAACATGGATCTTGCCGTCTTTGCCACACTGGCACAAACAGCAGAGCTAGCTAGCTCTGGAGCTAGGCTAGTAGGCATCGAGGTCTCAGGTCTCAGGTTTTCAGTCAGTCCTGGAGTCCAGCTGGCTAGCAGTGCTGGAGTGGGTGCTGTCTAGTTGTTCCACACATCATTCAGCACGTCACAACCGTTGGTGTTCAGGTTCAGAAATTGCTTTGATTTTGCCAATTTTCGCCACCCTGCAGGCCAGCAGGCTTGCACGGTTTGTTTTCACGTCTTGGCGGCGTTTTGACTCTAGGACTGGTTGAGTCAACCAAAGCTAGAAAATCATGAAGTGGAATCCACTGCTGTGTTTTGCTAGCCACATGTAGCTAACTCACGTGCATCAGTCGAGCATTGCTAGAGTGCATTCTGGCATTGTTTGTCAATTTGTGGTGAGGTTGCGTGCATTCATCATCTGATGTATGAGCAGCAGAGCTAGAGTACACATGTAGATGTGAAACATGCAGCATTGCTGTGTGTCTATTACATGTGACATACTAGCATGGCATCATCACGATTTCGGGCTGTATTATATATACATTCTCGCATCGATTCCCGTTGAGCAGTGCAGTGAGCGTGATGATTACCAAACTCATGATGATGGTCGCCCAGATCGGAGATGGGACAACGTAAAGTCTAGCAACGCTAGATTGACGAAACAATAGATCAGCACACAATAAATGCTAATTCAAAACTGACTATTCCTTTCCATCGTTTGCGCACCTTTATTGTTTTTTTGATCTACTGCTGATCCTAATTAAATCCCTCTTCGCTTTTCACTTGTCTTCGTATTTGAGCAGGAGAGTAACCCATTACTGGATTGGGGCGGCTGAAAACCAAAAAATGAAAAAAAAAATACTAAAACGTGTGACATTAATGTGCACATTGTATTTAATTGATTCCGATGGTGAATTATGTGGAGTGGAATCTTTTGCAACAAAGCTTCAATTTGCAACCGCACTCGACAAGAAACTTTTAAACCAAGTTAAATCCCAATGTTTTTTCTCCTCTTCGCGATTTTCATGGAGGTTGTGATCATAGTAATCATTCCACCAATAAATCGACGCTTACTGAAAAAATAATGTCTTTTACCAAGTCTTCCTCCCACTTTCCCATCATTTCTATCTCTCTTCCCTTCCTTTATTTTGTTACCGAATCTGTTGCTTTGGACTGAATCTAAACAGTGCGAAATGACTGTCATCTTTCTTTCCCTCTTTCCCAATCGTATGCATTGGAATGGTGTCGCTGCTGCCTTTATTCGAGGATTGGTTCAATTTGGGGCCGGGATTACTCCTCAGGGGAAAGTTGAAATGTCCTAATTTTTTGTAATAATAATTACCGAATAATCTGAAACACTCTAAGTGTTTTTATGCCCCCCCCCCTCGTCTCCATCATCAACAATAAAATCTTCGTATCATCACTATCGATCTTGTTGCCATCATCACACAATTTACAAAAGCTGCATATATTACCAATCGCAACTTGCATTCCGATGCCCATGCATAACATCCCGACTTGATGAAGACATGTGACGATGATTTCGGCCGTTAAATCGATGGAATTTCTGTGAGACATAAGTTTTCAATGATATTATGATAATGAACGACAAGCTTCGCTTAATGCTAAAACCAAGCAATATATCGACCCTTTTCAACATCGTCGTCATTCATCAATATCATTCTATTTTTTGTGTTATATGTAGCAGCTGCTTAGCAGTGATCATGTTTAGAAACATTCTAGTGTCCTTCCCCGTTTCTAACTCTCTCTCTCTCTCTCTCTCTCTCGCTCTCGCTCTCTCTCGCTCGGTCTCTCGGTCTCCTTGTGTTCATGTATATATATATATATATATATATATATATATATATATATCATACATTAAGATATAGATATATTAGTACTCCGCCTTACCGATAAAAAGAGGTTAAGACCCCTAAACTAAACAGCAATCCTGAGTATGCAGCCAGTCCCACAACGATCGCACGTGAAAACAGCTTCAAATCCATAAAGAGCTGCCAGATCTTACACAACATCACACAATTAGTAAACCTCACTCAAAGAACGACGGATGGACAATTTTTTATCATTTCAGGAAATTGGTGATGGCTGGCAAGGAGAGAGAGATTTCTTTTTGGGGGGGAGGGAGAGTTAAACAGATGTTTCTACATAGCATCTGAAAATAATAATTATGTAGTTTTCATTGTTCTCAATGTAATACTATTGTGGTGTGGAAAATTGTCAGTAGTCTCACGAACACCTTGCCGTCGGGATTAACCCCCCTCCCGTTTTCGGAAGTGAGAAATGATGAAAATCTGTTGACAACATACGAAGTGCCTGCTAACAAGTAAAGAGCACATGCCATCCAACAAAACCTGCGTGGTACAAATAGCAGTATTGGTAGTAGCAGTAAGGTCGTAATAGTAGGAGTGGGAGGATGGCTTGCTGCTGCCCTTATGAAGTGAGATTCAGGTTGAAACAGTAGTAGTAATAGTAGTAGTAGTAGTAGTAGTTTATTGTAGCATGTGTAGATAATAAAAAATACACACCACTGCACGCTATTTGTTGACAGAGGCCAGCCATCCTGAGAACCGTCGTAGATCGACAACACCAAGAATACCATCGCCCATATGGCGTTGAAGAAACTTACAACCGTCGCAACCTGATGAGCACAACAATTTGTAGATGATGACGAACAAGAGGACTCAATCAGAACATAACATTGTAGTAGTGTTAAGACACTACATGCCATTTTCAGATGACAGAGGAAATTCCACATAAAGTCTAGTAATACTCCCATAATTTCTTCCAATGACCGCATATCGTGACTCGAACTTTCTCCCGACAGCAGAAAAGACTGCGTTCATCAACATGACGATGAAATACCTAATATCATCATCATTATTATTATTATTATTATTATATTATTATTACTACAACATCCAGAAAGAGGATATATCCCACGAAGACAACAACACTAATCATACATAATCACATACACATATGCGCGCGCACACATGTTGATATGAAACTATGAGTCTGTTTGCTGAAGGTATATTATGATCTTGGAGAGGATACTAAGATAATAGCTCATATCAATCACGTTCCATAAATTTTATCTTAGATTTTACGCAAAATTGTTGCTCTCGTAATTACAATAAGATATTTTAAGATCAATTGTTTATCATCGTTGGTTTCCATATTTAGCACATAGTACATATTGTATGAATGCTACGTTAGGGCGAAACATCCAGAGAGCCACACCACGTGCCATAGAAACTCCATTATAATAGGATTAACCTAACGCCAATTGATGATGCTTTCTAATGTTCTATGCGCTCACAACGTATGTCATAAAAAGCAACGGTACATACCTTCGTGTCCATTTGCAAAGAGAGAATTGTCTGCAACAATATTATTAATGAAAAATGAGTGAAGTGAAAGTGCCTTTTCTGCATTGGAAATAACCAAGTTTCATATTACTATTGGTTGTTTTTCGCAGATAGTTTCAAAGGAAAGACATGTCGAATAGTATTAGATAACATCCTTTGTGCTACGTACCCCCCCCCCCACGCGAAAGAAGCATGCAATAGCCCACAGATTTAGAACCTTGATTAAAAAAGCAAAAACTTCAATACAAATAATTATCTATTGTCTGAAAAGGAGCAAGACTGACATAAAAGAACGATATATATACGGATTCTAGACTTCAAATTCTATTTGATCGTCACCCTTTTTAGAAGCTTAGGTTGCCCTGAATCATGGAAGAAATTCTGCCAAAGCATCCCTGCGCCTACCAATCCATAAAGTACTGTCCATGTTATCCAAAGAATCTAATCAAGCAGTAGAAGAATAATTAACTCGTCAGAGCTTCTCCTGTGCACAATGATATTTCTAGTCTTTGTTCATTTTTCATCGGTGCATGTTCAAGCCATACCCATGTTCGCATCTCAAAACACAAACGCGCACAAACGAGCATAACAAATCCATGTGAACATTCATGAATCTGAGTATCCTTGAATGTGAAGATAGTGCAGATGACCTGGCAATCTGCACGCTCCTCCTCTTGTTCGCACCTCCCACATTCAACACGGAAGTCGCAAGAGATGGGCCTCATTTTCCGTTCTGAAATTGGCGCTGAAAAGCAGCTACGACAACTACATTCTCAATTGCTACCCTCTTCTCCTCCTCCTCCTCCCCTCCGTTGTTATTACTCTGCAGTAATGTCCGACTAGCTTCGGCAACTTAGTACTCGTAACTTAGTGCTACTCGTACTGACGTCTAATGCGACAATAACCTGCCACTCACTCACTAACACACACACAATGTGTTGTCGTAACATGTAAACCAAAGCCATTATTTGTTGTCTGTTGTTCCTCCTTCGATCGGAGACTTTGGTTGCTTGAGAAAATTTATAGATTATTTCATGAAAAAAAATATGTAAATTTATGTAGTCTATTTTTACATATGAATAAATAAATAAATTATGTCGGATGACGCGTCCGAATGTGTCCGAAGATTATGTGTCTCTTAGATCTAGAGTCTCCGAAGGTGTCCGACATGTGTCCGAAGATGACCTATAATTTTTGTCCGAATAATGTGTCCGATATGTTTCCATCCGAAGATGATCTGCAAAATTTATTTTTGTCCGAATGTGTCGGCGTTTCAGTCATTTTTTTCCCAGGATTTTCTAGCTAGTCACAGATGATAGTGTTGTCGCATGGTAAAAATCAGTTGCGTTTCTTTTCTCAACGAGCATCAAGTCGCGCCATGTATTCATCCCATCAGGCCATCCGGCCACCACCCCATGGGGCCAATCAGGAAAACCATGCTTACTATTTACTTTCTTCTCATAGCTGTGAGTGAGCCTTTACCCTTAAAAGTGAGCCGTATACGATATTCTGCAACTACGAATACAAGATCAGACTATTTTGAGAGCTCAATAGCAAGATTCACGCCGATTACCGTTGAACCCAGTAATGGTGTCGAGCTTCGAGAGCAAGTTGTAATTGATGACATCAATGCAGTAGTGCAGCCGATATTGGACGAATTTGCACAGCTATATAATACGTCGTTCAGCTTCGGATTCTCGAATCAAATCGGTTCTTCGTCATTAGTGGCTGGAGTGGACGATATCTGGAGCAAAGTTCCAATAACCACACACACTCGCATTCCCTCAGGTTCCACGACCAAAAGTTGGACAGCAGCTGCGATATTGCAATGCTGCGAGAAGGGGTTGATGTCTTTGGAAGACAGAGCCTCGAAATATGTTGACCCTGTTTTGATGCGACTAAATAAGAGCAGCATGGGCAGCCTATGGGGAAGCAGCGTGCAAGATGTGACAATCGATCATTTAATGTCAATGACCAGTGGTATTCAGGATTACGACGACGAAGCTGCTGCACAATTTACTATTCATCATCCCAATGATGATATTACACCGATAGATTACATTTGGAGCGTCAACAAAACACTTATCTGTCAGGTAGCAACAACGAATAGAATTATTCCTAATGCGCTAAACATTACACCGACTTCTCTGGTGAAGAAAAATGTTAATTCTCATTCGTGTACTTATTCTTCCAGCCAGGATCTTGTGCATACTACTCTTCAATTGGCTATATGCTCCTTGGACTTGCTTTAGTAGAGGTCAGTTAACGTAAACGTAACATCCTTTATTTTCTGAAACAGATCATCGAGCATTGACTACTGTAGAAAGCTTACCGCCTCAATAATATTTCTTCTAACTGTTGTTATTTCTTTTTCATTTTCGGCCCACCCTCATCATTAGGTTCATGGTTTTGAGAGTTGGGAGGATTTCGATCAAAAAGCAATAATACCAGAAAATCTCCAATCGAGATACGTTGATACCATCTTTCCAAAAGGAGGGCCGTGCACCAAATATGATAATATATCGCACCAATACCTTAGCTATAGAGCGGTGTACTCCAAAATTTATTCATACAATTTGTATTCGGACATGATTCAATACTCATGTTTAAATGGGTGGACCTGCGGTAACATTGCCAGCACGGGTCAAAACTTAGCGAATTACTGGTGGGATCTTTTTACGTTACAGCTTGTCTCGAACGCAAGTATGCAAGCCATGCAGGAATTCAAACCGCTTGAAAATAAATGGTGTCCTAGTTGCTACTACGGGAAGGGTTTGATTTTATCACCTGCACCATGGAAAATGCGCGACCCTTCCGTTGACCCACGAGAAGTGCTTCTTATTGGCCATGCAGGTATGGATTGGGCAAGTGGTACATCACCTCTCTGTGGACTCAGCGATGGGGCAATACCATTCGGAATATGTCTTTCTCACAACTCCGCCAAGGGTATGAACTGCTCTCTCGCGGATGTAAGGGATAATGACTTCGCAATGCGAGACGTTAGTTGCCGCGTATATGATGCAGTTTTGGGAGTACTTGGATTGCCGAGACTGAACTGCTCTCATGACGTGTATCCAAAACCACATCCAATACCCATCTGCCAGTGGTCATATAATATTCCTTCAGCGATCAGGGGCATAAACTAATTACGGTATGTAGATTCGGATAGTACGCACCTAATGGAAGGAGTAAATAATCATGTCCCTCGAGCAGTCAACATGTTCGATATCTGGTTTCATCAGAGATAGACAGCACGATATGACTGCAGCATAGATGATACGTCAGCACATGAACGTGTGCGTAGCTTTAGCTCGCTTCATTGATGAAATTGTGAGCCAAAACCGCGTTCATGAGACGGATGCATCGAAGAAAAAAAAAATTTCGAATGGTCAATTTACTAGTTGAATGTAGCTCCTATAGTGCTCTAGTACTGTTCATGCATGCAAGCAGTGATGAATAGAGACACATCTAGACATGTGCATCGCAACGCTGCAAATGCGCATGGCACGTGTAGCTTCAAATGCCAATGTGTGCGCTACACGCTGCAGCGCTGCATGGCCGGTTCCATGCGCATCTGCCATTCTGCCATGTCACACGTGCTCAGCGTGCGCACAGCTGCAGGCGCGACATGTGTGTACATATCAGGATGATGTATAACTACAAAGACCTGCTAGCTTGAGACCTTGCTGGGGCCCGCACTCCAAAGAAACATGCGACTGCAGTGCGATGACACAGTTCGATTCGAGTGCCAATGCGACACACAATGCAAGTGGTCATCGAGTCATCGCAACCGTTTTGTTTTGTCGCTGCTTGCGCACGCATGCTGTTGTTAGACATGCTCGCTTTGGTGCCCCGTCACGTTGTGTTGTGCACTTAGCAGCATCATGTGCGCACGTTGATCACTCCCAACAGGGCACAACAAAGCCTAGCAGGACACAAGTTTCCAAAAGTTTTGCCGCGCCAACAGGAAACCTTTACCAATGACAACTTGTCTCGACGTCCGAATGCATAAAGCCAGAACGCCTCCGACTAGGTGCCCCTACTTGAACGTTGAAGAACGTTCCACGTGTGGCTCGCCGTTTTCCATGCGGCACTACTAGACTACGCTGCTGTGCGATGCCCAGCACAAACGGTACATAAGTTACAGCAATACGTTCGGATCGTGGACCGTTTGAGAAAGTGCCAGAAAGCAGTTGAGAAGGAACACCGCAGTCACACATATACCATGTGTCACGTTGTTCATTGTCATGCATGTGTCGGTCAGCACACGTGGCGATTTCAGATATTCATATGTGCCGTAGGAGGCATGGATTGTGAAGATAATGACCAAAAAAATTACTGACCAAACATTTTACTATGCCATTGATCTCTACAGTAGCTAAGACTTTATGGGCGCTCAACAAACATACAAATATGTATAAATGTGACATTTGTAGGGAATTTCCTTATCTACCGTTTACATATCTATAATTCCATTTAAGGAGAAGATTTTTGGGATGTCTATTTTTAAAATTCTATTTTACGAAAAGGTTTTTTTGGAGACAAATTGTTTGCCGGGGAGCTATGGATCAGTGCGGCGCTTTAGGTTTACCTGAAAATTTGTCATTACTTGGAAAGGAATGTAACTCCAAGCTAAGCTAGTCCCAGCTGTTTGTTCCCACGAGCTGAAATTCTCCATGAAAGAAGCTAAGTATGTCATGGAAACCAATTCTGACATTTCAATTCCTGGGCAAGCATGCGATCCTATTCCACCAGGGAAAAACTCGTTTGAAGTAAAGCGCTTTTGAATGAACCTCTCGGGGTTATAGCTGTCGATATCTCTTCCGAAGATATCTTCTTGCTTGTTAGCTATTCGTGGATCTGCAGTAACTACCCAGCCCTTTGGAATACGATAACCAGCCAATTCAATATCTTGAGTTGTTACTCTCATGCCACCACCACTTGGAGGTATTAATCGGATTCCCTCCTTGACACATGCCCTAAGAAAGCTGAGAGGAGGAGGAGGAGGAATAAGAAGAATAGACACTGCTTTTCAGCAAAAACTCTGCTTATTAGTAATACACACAGTGATTTAGCAGCATTATACAGAATATATTATTGCGTGCACGTATCAACAAGATCCATCTGGCTTTCCTTCTTTGTTTTATCCTATCACTACCTCATCGAGGCCAAGTCTTTCAACGAAGCCTCTCCTACACCATTAGGCGCGAATTCCTCAAGCTCTTTTCGAATCTTGGGCACATATTCGGGGTGCAAGCTTAGCAATCTCAATGTGTTGGTTATCACGGCAGCAGTCTCCTCGTAAGCTCCCCACACAAATAGCAAGCTTACTATCGACATACGGTGTGTGCTCCAGGGTTTGCCGCTTTCGTCCCTTGCTTGAGAGAGTACCTTCGTAAATAAGTCAAAACCTTGGTTTTTTCCATCACGGATATGAGACTCGATAAGTGCCTTCGTCTCCGCGCATATTGTTTCACGAGCTCTCATTGCTTTGCCAAATGCTGTCCATGGTAGATTTATTGGCATAGGGGATAGTAGTCCTGCATTGAAATCCGTAAAAAGTTTTTTATTTCTGTCGTTCACGTTCAAACCCATCCACAGTTGAAAGTAAAGGCCAAGCACTCCGTCACGAATTGGTGTCCTTATATTGTCTCCATTGGATTATGCTGAAAGACCATCCTCCACCGATTGAACCATATTTGCCCGAATCTGTGGCCAATAGCTCAACAAAGCTTCCTTGCCAAGAATTTCAGAGTAAACTGCACGGGTAGCCTTAAGCTGATCTCCCTTTTGATTCAGCGCCGAGTAAGGCGTATGAAGCTGGACAAAGGATGGAGGTAGAGAACTTTCAGAGACACTAGGTTCAACAGGTAGAAAGTCGCGGACTGCAGCCTTTGAGCCTACCATCACTGTTGGGCGGAAAAATAGCCCAGTTTTAAAGACCGGACCGTGCATTTCAACACGCTCTGGAAACAAAATATGAGTCATACTTATATATAGCATATAACAGTATAAATCAGTATGATTTATCTTCATCTTACCTTTCAGATAATCTTCACCGTCTTTCATGTAAGCTGCTGTCTCTCTCAAGCCTATCGCTCCTACGCGGCCTGGTGGGAGATCTAGTTGTTTTCTAACCTAGTAGTAGTTCAAACAACGAATTTCCTTCATTGTAAGATACAGCTTTCTAAGCTAGTACAAATAACAATGTAGCCCTCGTGATAAATCGCAGCAAGATTAATATCTAATGTTAAACGGGCATTTGCAGGACAAAAATCATCCGTGTTTTGCTCATGAGTGTCCGCATCCAATTTCAGTCTCCCATATCAGTTTATCTAGTTTGATGCTTTCTAAGCCTTCTATTCAGTGGTAACTGGAGCATACTGTATACTAGCGCGTAATAGAAAAAAAAGAAGAGAGAGAGAGAGAGAGAGAGAGAGAGAGAGAGAGAGAAATACCTCTGGGCATATGCGGCTCTTCTGCGAACAAGTCATGTCGCCCATTTCCACCAAAGCAAATTGAACAACGGAGATTTTCACATTGAAAGCCCGACCGTGCCATTAAACCATAACTGCGAGATGGCTCCTGCTACTCGACCTCCTCCACATGCACTGCTTTTGCTAGTCCTCATGATGCCGATGCGCAGTTTGGCTAGTTGGTCCTACCAGCTGATGAACACCAGCTTTCTAAACGATGAAAATTACCAGACTTGTGCCTACGTCGGCACTACAATTTGGTGTCCTCCGTATGGTAAGAGTGGCGCTACAACCCCCCTCATCAAGATCGACACTACAAACGATGCTGTAGAGACCATCATCGAACCCCTTATAAGTAATGTGGAAAAGGCGTACGCAAGTTGTCAAGCTGTGGGGTCCAACATTTTTTGCGCTCCCTTCGGGGCCGAGTATGTTTTAATGATCAACACAACGGCAGGAAATTGCAGTCTGTTAAACCACCTTCACATTCCAGTGAGTATTACTGCTGGTGGTTCCTACCGTAGCTGTCATGCAGTTGGCACCAATGTGTGGTGCATTCCGTATACCGGTACTTTTTTCCCAACAAATGCACGTAAACACGCGCGTGCGCGCGCGCGCGCACACACACACACACACACACACACTAATGTGCTCACAAGTGTTTACATGTTCAAATGTGTGCATCTAATCAGCCCCGTACGTGTTGAAGATCGATAGCATGAACGTCACCAACACCCAGCTAAAGCCCACAAACCTCACTGAAAGATATGTTTCTGGGAGGGAGTTACATAATGACATAATGAGTAAGTATGTAGGATGTTGCGTCGTAGGCACCAGCATTTGGTGCGCTCCCTACTCGACAGTCTTTCCGATGAAGGTGGATACACAGACTGAGAATATCACAGTGTTCTACAACCACGATTACGATGCAATGAGTGCCCAGAGATGGGTAGCTTGCTCCGCAGTGGGAACCGACGTATATTGTTTTAATTATTGGGCATCGGCGATTCTCCAAATAAACACTATAAACGCAAATATTACCTTACTCAGCCCTAGTAGTAGTACAAAATTTACTAGATGCTGCAGGACTATTGGCACTAACATTATGTGTGCGCGTTACAATTCAAATGCCAAAAGCATCATCTTTGATACTCTGACCCGTTCGTACACGGAATACCATGTTGCCGGAAGTAGTCCCAGTAATTGGGTATGAAAGAAAATTTCTTGTGTTGTCTTAGATGACCCAGGTTTTTGCGCTCCATACGATGCTGAATTATATTCTCAAGATGAACGCTACCGCCGCCGTGAATGGACCAACAAAGTACGATAGTGCAGACCAGTATTTTACTTGCATAAGTGTCGACGGCAAAAAGGCATACTGTGCTCCGTATGATGCAGATTACATTCTTGTGATTGAAGGTTTTCAGGGCACTTCCGCTCCGACAGTATCTCCCATCACTGACAGCCCCACAACTGACAGCCCCTCGGCATCACCTATCACCGACAGCCCCGCAACTTACAGCCCCTCGGCATCTCCCATCACCGACAGCCCCGCAACTTACAGCCCCTCGGCATCTCCTATTACCGACAGCCCCACAACTGACAGCCCCTCGGCATCTCCTATTACCGACAGCCCCACAACTGACAGCCCCTCGGCATCTCCTATTACCGACAGCCCCACAACTTACAGCCCCTCGACCTACGCGCCCACGACAGCATCTCCTATCACCGACAGCCCCGCCACAGTATCATTTCTCATTGTGTCGTTGTAACATGTACGTATGAGCACGTGCTCGCGCACACACTGTTTTTGGTACTGAATCAACCATAATGTAAGCCCGTAGTGTAAGCCTGTTTTACAAACGCATCCTTCTTTTGATGTAACCTAACAAATATGCATGTATAATAGGTTGCCCCAACGACCTCTCCAACCGTTGAAAAAGAGTGGACAGCATCGGTAAAATTTCTTTCTCTCATGTCCATACACAAACAAGTCAGATGCCACGCAAATGGGTCCAGCTTCGCTTTGAATGTAAATAACAAATCATACGCTTTGCATTACTTCAGATTAGGATCAGAGTACTGAGGCCATATTCCGATCTAAGAATTGGTCAAATGTGCACGCACATGTGCATTGAGTCAGATTTTCTACAGGCATGCACGAAATTTTGGCGCACATCCCATGCGTACTTCACTGATGCACATGTGCGTATTTTTCCTCGATCATGTGCGTGTCAATTTTCTATGGAAAAAATGCATGAACAAAAACTACACACACACATGGACACAGAAACACGTGTGGTTACATTTTTGTATTCAGTATGCCAGTTTTTATTTCACAGTGAAGGGCGATTTTTCTTTATTTTTTGGTTTTGGCAGTCTCCAACTTCCTCATTGCAATTTGAAGGTACTTTCGAGCAGGACCTCCGTTTTGAATTTCGCACCGCAATCGCAAGATCTGCAAAATGTGCATACAGTCAGGTGTGTGTTTGTGACGTGAATGTGCGTATGAATGGAAAAAAATATTCCCACACACAAACAGTGAACACACACACACACACACACACACACACACACATACTAACATGTGTTTAAATTAAGAAATTTGATCGTTTCAAAATTCACATCAATAGACTTGGATCAAAAGTATCATTCCGGGAAGCATAGTTGTGAATGGAGGTCTGTACTCACAATTAGCTTGAAGGGCACTAACCTACCCATGTGTGTGTGTGTGTGTGTGTGTATGTGTGTATATTATGTGTGCGCGCGCGCGTCCAAGAGGGGGTTGCATAGTGCATTGTGTGTGAGAGAGAAGGTGCATCTGAATCTGCGTGTGTTTGTTTCGGTTTCATGTGTAATTGTGTAGGCGTGTGGTTCGGTTCCGAGACTCGTGCAGACACTTGGACAGCACTGTAAATGCACTGTGAAATCAAGAAAACACGTACTAGCACGTACTTCTGCACTCACACATGGGAGTGCGCCCACATCATTTGCATACACACAAACAAAATAACATTTTAAATGTGGACTTTTGCGCAGATTCAATGTAACGGAAGAAATGGTTCCAAACTTTGGATTCAACACCACTCGGTAGTATGCGTGTGGATGAGTCCGGACACATGAATGTGATGAAACGCGTAACAAAAATTAGTTTCCCGCTTGCAAGCCAATACAGCGCTGTAGTTGACAGAAGCAACGACAGTGATGACTCGGTTGTATCTGAATCTCCTATCTGAATCTCCCCTCACGTCTCAATCTCTCTCTTTCTCTCTCTTTCTCTCTCTCTCTCTCTCTCTCTCTCTCTCTCTCGTGTGTGTGTGTGCGTGTGTGTGTGTGTGTGTTGTGTGCCCATCATGTATAGTTTAGTTTTCTCGAATCACTTGTCATCAGCGTCATACCCATAATTTTGTTCTCCATGCTTCTCCTCTCTTGACTACCTCTCCATGCATGCGTCCATCTATCTATTTCAGCATCTGTGCTCGAAACACACTAACACATGTGCAAATCCACAGATCAACGTGGGCTTGGTTATTGGAATTGTGGTTGCGATTTTTGCCATCATCTGCTTCATTGCAGGTTTCTTTCTTTCACTCTGAATCATGTATGAAGCGCATGCATTTGTTCGCCATTTTTCACCAATTCTGTCCACAATCTCTGGTGTGAATGAGAGGGAAATAGAATGGCTTGCGAATGCATTGCTAATTCCTGAGTGTATTCGATTATTCATCGCATTGTGGTGCTGCTGCAGGGTATTATTTCAGGAATTGTTTCAACGTGCAGAAAAATGAGAAGCATGAATCGGTGCCGATGGCTTCGGTGGCTTCCTTGAATATTGTGTCTGGAAAGAATATTAAGGCAATCTGAGGACAACTCCGGCATCCCTCTTTGTGCCCTAGAACAGGACTAGAGGATGACATTACAATGCGGCAGGCTGTGTCTTCTACTTTCACAAGAACGGAGGAGACAGAAAGCAAACCATACCTGCTGTTTCAGATGCTTCACTTGCAAATGCTGCTTTGTAGCTTGTTTTTCACCACGGACCAGAAGAGAATGGAGATTTGAAAAGAATCTCACTGGAGTTTCAAAATTTTCTGTCTATTTTGTGCTGGAGCTGGGCACAAATGTTTTTTTTTTTTGCTTAGAAACATTTTTGTTTTTTCTGAACAAGTGTTTGATTTGAACAAACAATGCCTACACGTCGCGAAACTAGTGCTTGGTTTGTTCAAATGACATTCGAACAAGAAAAAGTGTTTGCAAATGTTTCACGGCTATGCGTTCACAGCACATACGCGACCGATGGCATGCATGATAGCAGCGCACACATGAAACAAGAGTGTTCAAATTGCACTGTGCTGTTGCGCTACCTACGACATGACAATCCACATAGATCTAAAACGTGTTGGAAATTAGGCGATGAGTGAAGTACGACAATGATTTGTTTTGTAACTGCATGACAAGACGACATCACCATCACCATCACCACCTTCGTTGCTTTCTTTCAATCTTGCTACAGCTTTCATGTTGTCGCAGACGACTTTTGCCCGTGACTTTTGCCCATGCTAGCATGGAACCTCACGTGCCACATGGATCTGAAACGCATTGGAAAACAGGTGACAAACAAAGTGCGACAATGATGCGTTTGCAACCGCATCGCAGACCATCACCACCACCACCACCACCACCACCACCACCTTCGTTGCTTTCTTGCTGCAGCTCTCATGACTGTGGACGACGCTAGACAGGCACACATGCACTAGCTAGCTAGCTCTTGCAGCTAGCACCAGAGTGCCGCAAACTTCACTAGTTCACAAGAACGTTGCATGTTTGCTGCAGCTTGTTGATCATGAATTGATTCATTCGTGCAATCCAATCTCGGAAAACTGCAAACCAGATCTCGTGATCGAAGAAGTGTCAGGTCCGGTCCAGACATGCATCACAAAAGCAAGACGACTGCACGAAGGCAAAACATTTTTCTGTTTTCATCGTGATGCTTCAGTTTTTCGCAAATCTGAAATTTGTTCTCCGATGCTTGTCACCATCGATCAGGATGCGACTGTCGTTCACGCAATTTGCACGAGCTGTTGCGCGTAAGGTGTTCACAGGCCGAGGCGCTACGTGCACAAGTAGGCAGGGGGGGGGAAAGGCACGTTTGCTTCCTTTTGAAGAGTTGTGTTTATTTTTATTAAAGATTATATTTTTATTAAATCGTGCACTGCGTAATCATTCGCGAAGCTTTCGCGAATGCCGCCGCACGTGGGGCAGCACACTTCCGGTGTGCTGCCATGAGTCCCGCCGGAACCCACGTGCCTATGCTGTATTAATATCTACGTTATCTATATTCTATATCCGCGACAACCCCTTTGTTGTCGCACGTGACTTGTGCCCGCGTAGTGGTACGCGCTACACCTCCCCCAAGTCACGTTGCTCCTTCCTTCCTTCCTTATTCCCTTAGACCTTCATCGCTTTCGGAACTTCACCAACCACCAGGTAATAGATTCCTCTCTAACCTTATCTCCTTTGTCGCTTACCCAGAACTCACCTTCGTCCTTAGGTTCGTGTCCATACCAGCCCTCTGCATCAAGGTCCCCCAGGACCTTATACCAGTGCTCAAAGGGTAAGTCGGGAACAGCTAGGTAGAGTAGCTGATATTTTCCGTCCTTTATTTTCATAGCTACCCTCTCCATATTTCGTAATCCAGGGTAGCCTAGATAGACAATCTTCATGCGCCAATCGTCGTTCACCCTGACCTTATTGTTTCCATATTCCACATCGAACTTAGGTCGGGGTCCTAAACAAGGCATTGCTCGCTCCCACACAGTAGGGTTTACTTTAACATCCTCTAGGAGCTTCTCACCGATATCATAATTCTTTAGGTGACTGATGTGGCGCAAGGTGACCCTGTTCCCATCATAGATGTAGTACTGCTTCCTCCCCTTCCTCTCGGTAACCTTTGCAACGCCACCCCAGAAGGGGTCTTGTTTATTTCTCGATCTCAGATTTACCTTGGCCCTAACATACTGTCCTTCCTTTAGAACTCGGCCATCGTACGGGACCTTCTCGTCTTCGCTCTCGGTATCGTCGTCGTTGTCGTCGCCTTCTTCCCTCTCCTTATCCTTGATACCTCCCCCAGACGTGAAGGTGTCGTTTACTAACCCTTGTATCTTGTCTGGTGTGGTGCTATTTATCCTGCTTAGGTTGGCCAAGGTGCGGTGGAGTCGCTCTACCTTGGAGTTGGACTGGGCATAGTATACAGGTGAGGCATCAATATTAGGGTGTGGTAGCTGTAGAAGAGAGGTCTCATTATCCACATGTAACTTCTTTGGTATCTTGTTTATGCTAACTTCATCAGGGATAGCCTGGAGCTCAGACTCCCAGGTACGGTAGCAGTTAGTAAGCCTCTGCTTATATAAGCCTTTGTTCTTCTTAGCAACGTTGACCTTGATAATCTTTTTAACCCAGCACTTTCCAGTGGCCACATCAACGAAGGTAAGGTAGTGATAGCCATCGTACTTATAAACATCAATTTGCACGATATCTAAGAAGTTCCTTGCTTTGATTTTCTTAGATGCACGGCTCTTGCTGGACTCCTTGGTGGCGACGCCTGCCGCCTTCAAGCTGGAGCACCTGCAGCCACGCAGGTATGTCCTTATCTCTTTTAGCTTGTAGGGCCAGTAGTAATGGTAGAGTAGAGCAGTGATATGGTTTTCTCCTACGTGTGCAGGTCCATGGGCGGTAAAGAGAAGGGCTCCCCTGGTCCGCCGTGGCACGTAGGTACGCCTAACATTATTAGTGTATACATATATCCTATCACTAAGTACCTCATGCTTGTGTTTGTATTTATCCAGGTGTTCTTGAAGGTGCTGGAGCTCCTCTGGCTCAGGCAGGAAGTCGCCGTCCTCGAAGGTAATCGCGTTAACCATAGGGGTGACCTGGGTAGGGACTTTCTTTTCGAACAGCCTGCTGAAATAGTCAGCAAGCTGCTTGTCTCCTGGTGCGTAGACCACTGTCCTCTTGTCCCTAAACTCTTCCGTGTCCGCCCTCATAGCTGCATACTCATCGTTAGGCGCTTCGAGCTTGCGGTCGATGCCTAGGAGGGGCTTGTGGTCAGTCATTAAGGTGAAGCTGGGCACCGACAGCAGGTAGTATCTTAGTTTCCTCTGCGCCTCAGTCATGGCTTTATACTCTCCTTTTGTAGGGCTGTACTTGGCCTCAGCTGCTGTGCAGGCCCTGCCCCACACCCGTATGATCTGCTGGTCTTGGGTAAGTACAGCAGCCATACCTAGCTTAGACCAGTCTGTCCATAGGGTAGCTGGTCTAGTAGTGTCTAGCTTAGCATTCAATAGGGTGTTGCTGCATAACTTTATTAGGTTATCGAAGTGGGCATCAAGGCCAGCCTTGGCCCACACCTTAGCGAAGCTGAGCCTACAGAGTTCTCCTTCCGGTAAGCAGTAGTAAAAGCAGCTGCAGTCCTAGCGTAGTAGGGGAGAACCTACGTAGTATCCAAGCTGCAGTCTGCAAGAATGACTTTAACTCCTTTGCATTCTTAGGTTTAGGGGCTTGCTGTAGTGCTGCTACTTTCTCGGGTTTGGGGTGATGCGGCCTTGCTCCAGGTAATATCCACACCACTTGATTCTTGTAGCTAGGAATGTACACTTCTGCAGTCTAATAGTAAAACCGAAGTGTGCAAACCTAATAAATATATTTTCCAGGAGGAAGATCTGAGCGACGACTGTGTTGGTACATATTATGTCATCATCCACATACACAAACACAAACACCCACAACACAGACGCCATCCCATCATGTGTGTATGCCCTGTAGTTCTGACTACTGAACGCATCCCCTGATATGCTTAGGCCGTAAGGGAATACGACGAAGTGCCACTTCCTGTGCCTGCTGGAGAACGCGGTAATGGGGCGGGAGGTTTTGTGGATGGGTGTCTGCATGTATGATTCATTTTTATCTAGGGAAGAGTAGTATTTGTATCCTATGACGTGTTCAATAACGTCATCTATCCTTGGTGTAGGTGTCTGGATCCTCTTTATTACTCGGTTGTGGCGGATGAAGTTGTGCGCCAGGCGGAAGAAAGGGTAAGTAGGTTTCTTAGCTAGCACATGTCTCACGTTCCATGGTGAGTTGCTTGGCTCTATCTTCCCTTCCTTTGCCCATTCATTGATCTGCCACTCTATCTTTTCCCAGTCCGCTTCCGGTCGCCTATGTTCTGGGTCATTGATGATGCACTCTTCGTATCCCTTCTTTAGCTCGATCTTTACTGGGGTAAGCTTGCTGGAGGGCTTCGTCGTCGGCTTGGTGATGTCAGAGTACTTCTCGTTTAATATTTTATTAATGTACTTTTTGCCTTTGTCGATATCCCAATCATCAGCTGGGGGGGTCTTGTCCAGTAGCTCCGTTATCTGTCGGATGGTCTTGCCGGGGTTCTTCTTCCGTAGCTCGGTAGGTGTAGGTAGCTTGTTGTCCGCTAGGTCCATAAACTCTAACGCATTAACGCTTGACTCAGAGGTCCACTCGTCAAGCCGTATCATGTTCTGGCTGATGGTCCTGCCTGACTTCTTTGGCAACTTAGCAAAGTATATCTTGTGATTGTAGAATGATATGATCCCCCCTAATTTTTCTAGGGCATCCTGTCCGAGGAGTAGTTCCATGGATAAAGTCATGGCTACTCGGGTCTTGATTTGGGTCTCCGCGTCGCTGCCAGGTATCTGTAGCTTTAGCATTAGCTCACCGACGGTCTTCATGGAAGAGCTTCCGTCTGCTTGAGCATATTTACGTTCTTTCTTAGTCACTTGATCCAATAGTCCTAACCTTCTTACTGTGCTTAGGCTTATGAAGGACTTCGGCATGCTGCCACTATCCCAAAGGGCAGGTAGTTTCTTGTAGTCTCCGTAGCTGTCTTTAACTTTAACCTTGGTCATAGCAACTTTGATAGTCCTGTTAGCGTCTTCGTCATTAATGTTGCATACTCCTAAGTTCTTTATGTCGTCTAGGGTCATGGGCTTGTCTTGGTCCTGCGTTGCTGGTACTGCTGTCTTCGTCGGCGCCTGCTTAAGGTGATCTAATATTCCGTTTATCTGCTGCTGTATAGCATTGATACTGTTCTGCTTTTTGTTCTTATATTTATTGTTCTTCCCGTTGTTGCTGCCTTGCCATTTGCTGTTGTTATATCCTTGTCCTCTGCCTTTCTTTCTCTTTAACTTCTCGTAGTGTTCGTTGAGCTGCCTGATCGTCATCCTGGGTCGTCCTTCTTTCCTGTCTCTGCAGTCTTTAGCGGTGTGTTTCCCTTTACGTGAGCAGTATCCGCAACGTCGGTTACCTTCCCTGTCCTTGTACCAGTCTCGCTGCGGCTTAATAGCGTTAATGTTTCCTATGCCAGGTACCTTAGGGCTGGTAAACTTGCGGTCCTGCTCCTGCTCGCGTAGGGATATAGCCTGCACTGCTGCCTCCATACCTAGCTTAGACCAGTCTGTCCATAGGGTAGCTGGTCTAGTAGTGTCTAGCTTAGCATTCAATAGGGTGTTGCTGCATAACTTTATTAGGTTATCGAAGTGGGCATCAAGGCCAGCCTTGGCCCACACCTTAGCGAAGCTGAGGCCTACAGAGTTCTCCTTCCGGTAAGCAGTAGTAAAAGCAGCTGCAGTCCTAGCGTAGGTAGGGGAGAACCTACGTAGTATCCAAGCTGCAGTCTGCAAGAATGACTTTAACTCCTTTGCATTCTTAGGTTTAGGGGCTTGCTGTAGTGCTGCTACTTTCTCGGGGTTTGGGGTGATGCGGCCTTGCTCCAGGTAATATCCACACCACTTGATTCTTGTAGCTAGGAATGTACACTTCTGCAGTCTAATAGTAAAACCGAAGTGTGCAAACCTAATAAATATATTTTCCAGGAGGAAGATCTGAGCGACGACTGTGTTGGTACATATTATGTCATCATCCACATACACAAACACAAACACCCACAACACAGACGCCATCCCATCATGTGTGTATGCCCTGTAGTTCTGACTACTGAACGCATCCCCTGATATGCTTAGGCCGTAAGGGAATACGACGAAGTGCCACTTCCCTGTCCTTGTACCAGTCTCGCTGCGGCTTAATAGCGTTAATGTTTCCTATGCCAGGTACCTTAGGGCTGGTAAACTTGCGGTCCTGCTCCTGCTCGCGTAGGGATATAGCCTGCACTGCTGCCTCCATCGTGGTGTAGCCTTTCTCCGTAACGTAAGTGGATTCCTTTATCTTTAACTTGAACTCTTCAAACCTTGCCTGATCATCACCTGTGTTGTAATTAAAATCATGTAGTTCGTCGATCATATCCTGGAAGCGCGTGGCAAAGTCTCTAACAGGTTCTCTCTCATGCTGCATCATTGCTCTGTATTTTCTAATAGCCTGGGGTAGGGAGTTAGCATCCTGTTCATTTACAAAAGCCTTCATTATCGCCTCAACGTCTCGTAGCCCACTAACTGTAGTGTGTATTTTCTCTAGCTGC
Source organism: Bigelowiella natans CCMP2755 (assembly GCA_000320545.1). NCBI lineage: Eukaryota > Cercozoa > Chlorarachniophyceae > Bigelowiella > Bigelowiella natans. The sequence goes on along the minus strand of ADNK01002886.1, from coordinate 10,587 downwards.
CTGATCCGGGTCCTGCCTGTCTCGTAAAGGTCCATGGCTTGCTTTATTATAGCTAGCCATTTGAGCTTGTCGTTTTCGGTGGGGTTAGGGGTAAAGTCGCAGAGTATACTCCTAGCGTTCTTCCACCACCTCCTTGCCTCACCTCTTTTCCCGTTGTATTTCGTTATCATAACCGGTGCTGTTTTAACAGACATGAACTGGGTGTTCCGCTGTACCGGCTGCTGCTGCTTGACGGTGCTCTGGGTCGTCCCCCGCGAGGCGCCCAGACCCCCGTCGTTCCTAAACAAAGCTGCCCACTCTGGAGGTAAGTCTGCTTCGTAATCCATGATGTCCTGCATGATAGCTGCCCAAACATCATGTGTCTGATACTTGTATTCTATCGATACTTTCAGTTTGGCGTAGTTGCTCGCCCTGGGTCGCAAGGCTCGTAATGCCATTACGACCTTCTTGCTTTCGGCGGCCACGTCCTCGTCGTCCGCCTCGTAGAAGTTCTCCAGTGCCTCTGCTGCTGCATCTGCTTTCTTAATCCCGGGTGCTGGTCCCGGCGGTGCCTGTGGAGGTGTTCCTCCTCCTTCCTTAGCGTCCGTATCGCCCTTCCTTTCCTGTTTCTGCTCGTGCCCTTGCACGGCCTGCGAGCCAAAGTCCTGCTGTTCTTCTAGCTGCTGTGACATTGTTAGTCAAATCGTTTCCCGTGTGTGGAAGCCAAAGGTTGTTGCGCGTAAGGTGTTCACAGGCCGAGGCGCTACGTGCACAAGTAGGCAGGGGGGGGGAAAGGCACGTTTGCTTCCTTTTGAAGAGTTGTGTTTATTTTTATTAAAGATTATATTTTTATTAAATCGTGCACTGCGTAATCATTCGCGAAGCTTTCGCGAATGCCGCCGCACGTGGGGCAGCACACTTCCGGTGTGCTGCCATGAGTCCCGCCGGAACCCACGTGCCTATGCTGTATTAATATCTACGTTATCTATATTCTATATCCGCGACAACCCCTTTGTTGTCGCACGTGACTTGTGCCCGCGTAGTGGTACGCGCTACAGAGCCAGCTCATTGGTGACGGGCATGCTAGCTTGGCTCAAACGCACGAGCAGCAACTTCCTCAATCACGAACTTTGACATTTGAATTTGCATTGCCAGTCTGCAAGGCGTGAGCACCACTTCGGAGTAGCATCAGATTGAATTGAGCGCATTGACGCAGAACCACATGCGCAAGAACCACATCGGAAACAAGCTGTGCAGCAAGGATTCACATGCAGGGCCTGCAAGCAAACGTCATTGCGACAGCAGTCGCATGGAGGCGACAATGTTCCTGACATTCCACCATGAAAATTCATCAAAATTTAGACAAATCATGATCTGCGACTCGACAAGATATTTTCCTCAAATCTGGCTTTCCACCGAGGATGGAAGACTTTCCCGCAAGATTCATCCTTCCTTCCTTTCTTCCTGACATCTTGTCACCCTTGTCATCACATGCAAGTTGTTCAGGGCATTGCGACTCAAGTTGGCGATGTCGCAAGGGGCAGATCCAAGGCATTTTCTGGCAATTCAATGTGTTGGTGTGGATGCTGGGCTAACTGACGTTCACAGCGGCTTCACCACAAATCAAATCACGTACAACCTAGCCACTCCAATCCCGCCATGGGGGCCTGTAGCACGAAAGAAAATGAGAAAGTGAAGAAAGATGTCTACCAAAAGAAAGTAAAACCTTAGATGAACTTAGATTCACACTCAAGTTCTTGTTTGCTAACTTTGACACCTTGCACAAATGCACATGTTCATGGGAAACACAGCTTTCTGTCTCGATCGCTAAACTCAATCTCAAGAGCGTCAAAGAAAATCACGCTGCGTCTTGTTCTCCTTCCCAAGAAACCAACTGTCAAATCATTCATCAACAAGAAGCAAATCAAACACAAGAACCAAACAGAAGCAACAACGGCTTCAAGGAGGATCGGGAAAAAGTTGGTAGCAGTTTTGTCCTCAAAGAAAAAGAGGAGGTAAAGGAACAAATGCTAGAACCTGAAGAAGATATCATCAAAAATAAACTTCAATGCCAACGCCAAAAATTCGAGACAACAATTGAAGAGAAGGATCTTGAGCGTCATAATCATCACGAATCAATGATGAAACGTCAAAATGAGCAACAGAGGCAGATCGAGAAGATGATTGAAAACCAAAAAAAACAAGAAAAAAAAATTGAGATACTTCTACAAGTTTTGATGGAACAGGAAGAGATCATGGAAGAAAAAAGACAAGAAAATCTTAATTGCAAGCTGATGTTAGATCCTTTGTTTTTTCACCCAAGCAAGCGCCGTCATTCGTTCTCGTTGGATTCAAGTGAAAGACTTGGAAAAAAAAAGAGACTCCATGCAAGTCATGTGATTGACGAAGGGTTCGACGTGCCTAGTGATCTACCGCTCCATTCATGTTGAGTTTCATCTCATCATCGTCCATTGTCTCGGTGGCCGCACTCCAGCGAGGCGTTCGGAGGCTCCATCTACATTAGGTTTCATGAACTGAGCCTGCACTTGTGTGCCTAGCTACAGCAACGTGCGCAATGAAATGATGAAGTCGGTCGTGTCATCCGTCATCGCACTTCTCTTCAATCTTGGCAATGCTGGAATGCTCTGATTCAGGCCGGCCGATCATTCTAGCATTGCATCATATTCCTGCATTCGTCGAGCATGCATTGCCTAGACAGATGCGGCGGCGAATCTCAATTCACATGATGTCTAGTTGTCTGCTGGTTCGATTCGCTTGCAACAGCCATGCATGCGCATACTTGTGCATGCTCAGATGGAGCGAAGCAGATCAATTTGTGCCTGCTAGACTAGCCCGACTCGATCTGACATTCGTCCTGCCTCCATCAAACAATGAGTTGTGTAGCGGCGACGAGCTAGCTACTAGAGCTAGCTAGCTAGCGAGGGCCTCATTTTCCATTTAGCCGTGTGAGATTTGTGCCCTGCCATTCTTTTCTCCAAATTGTGTCTCGTTTCCGCGCATGTTAGTATGCACAACATGTTTGCCACACATGCTAGCATGCATCAATGCAGCGGCATGCTAGAATGTGATGGCATGCACGAATCGAAACTGCACCACACGCACCGCCATGGCAGACCGCTGGCATGGCGTGTTTCCGAGTCAAACGCGCGACGTGCACATGCATCATTGCCGTCTAGATCACATGCACACGCTCATCAGTGATCATTAGATGACGGCAAAGGGGAAGCTAAACACCACAAATGATGATCCTAAAATCTTGAAATATGAGATTGCGCGCACACACACTAGACACACCTAGATGACTAGCTAGCTAGCGGAACGCTCTAGCGCTGCAGGCGTTTGCCATTCTAGCATTGTCGACCGATCTCCACTGCATGCTAGCATGACGGACTGTGCTATTTTGTTGCGCATGGTCATGGTCTAGATGATCAGCGTGCGCCTGCTAGCCTGTGTGGTACGTTCATGTGCAGTTCAACTTTGCAATAACAGTTCTAGCCGCAACTTTTATTTGCTTGCTGCTAGTCGATTATTTGCCCAACAACAACCAAGTGAACGAATCCGATCAAAGTCTAGATGTGTTGCATGCTTGCTGGAATCGCTACGATGTGCTAATTTCCTGCACTAAATGCATCAAAATGTGTGTATGCATTTGTGCAGCAGCAAGTAGCTAGACATGCGTCCACAACTCTAGAACTAGGTGTATAGTATATATGTTAGTTCCGTAACAAAATAACAAATCATAGCATTACATTTCCTCCAACCAATGTACCTCGTATTTGCATAGTATCTAGAAATTATATGCAGAGATATATCTTAATTCTTTTTACGCACTATGACAATCTGAATTTTGCTTTTTCCAACGTCAACAGTCACTTCTTTGATTTTTGTAGCATCCTTCGGCATTTCGCTGAGGGCCTATTGATCAAGAAATTAGGTATAATGAGTTCAAACTACCACTTTAAAATCTCTAAACGAAGTGTTACACATCATCAGGAATTTGAGAAATGATTGTGTGAAAATATATTTCCTACAACAACTTTCGACGAAACAAACAATTACCAGCGGGATTGCACCAAGACGGACTTTGAAGACGTCTGTTTTTTCAGCCATTACTTTCGCGAGGGGTAATGAAATGCCCTGTTGGTTTGGAAGAAATGATCTCAAATTAGTCCATTTGCATGTCCAGTAAATATGGAGACAACGATGGGAAAGAATCAACGGCTAATAACAATGATGAAATCTCCATTGCATGCCCTCCATCAGTTAAAAGAAAACTTCCAACAAATCGCGCAGTCTACGCAGTAACAATCATACATACTACCTCTGGATCACTGATGACTTTAAAGTAGATATCAACACGGTCAAGAGGGCTCAATTTTGCCTCTTTTCGTAGTCTGTAATACACACACACACACACACACACACACACATTATATATATATATATATATATATATATATATATATGGATATAAGCAAATCCCAATCGTATGCATTGTGTTTCATCTTTTAGGCGCTACTCTAATTGTCTTTGCCCAATTATATTTTACGCAGATCTCTCTCTCTCTCTCTCTCTCTCTCTCTCTCTCTGTGTGTGTGTGTGTGTGTGTGTGGATGTGTGTGTGCGTGTGCCCTTTCACACCACCCTTGCACTGCCTGGATGACATCCCTAGCCTTTCCTTCGGCCAACAAGTCATCGTTCATCTCCAAGTCCAAAACCACAATTACTGAACCATCGGTTTGGCCAAGAAGCTTCTTGCCCTCTTCAAACTCCTTCACCTTAACGCTCAGATTCACATCCTCTAATTTGATTTCCTCGTCCTCGATTTGCACCTTCCCTTCGGTCTTAAACTTGACCACTGCCTCCGTATCAAGGCTCGTCAATGCATTGTAGACCTTAGGCATTTTTCTACCAAGGCGTTTTCCCAAAACCTTGCGGATAGGGAGAACCTCGTACTTGGCATATTTCTTGATGTCGTTTGAAAACTCAATGTCTCGAGCATTCAATTGGTCAGCGATGTACGTTACAAGGCCCTTTGCCGCTTCAGTGAATTTTTTGTGCTCATGCACGATTGTAGCCTTCCTCAAAGGAGTTTTCCAACCAATATCACACTTATCTGTCCGCATAGAGCGGCCAAGGTCCACGACAGAAACAAGACAATTAATTGCGTAGTTGGCTGCATCTGCCCCCTCAGTGCTCTCATCAACCGTTGGCAGCATTAGGAAGTGAACAGAATCTTCCTGCTCTTCTTGTGGGAGCCCCGCCTTTAGTGTTTGGTACATGTACTCAACGAGGAAAGGTGTGAATGGAGCCATGAGACGGCACAACTTTAGCAACACGAAATGCAGTGTTTGGAGCGACATCAAGGCGTCATTTTGATCACCGTTGACTGCTTTCATGCGATCCCTGTTAAATCTGACGTACTTGTTGGTCAAATCGTCGATGAACAAGACCAAAGCAGGAATGACGGTATAAAGATGATACTTCTCCATCTCGGCTCTCACTGTCTTGACAAGGTCGTTCAGCCTCTGTAGAATCCATTTGTCCATTTTTCTCTCCGTTTTCGCGTATATGGCGCCGTTGTATTTGAATTTTGTACTGGTTGCGGCTTCGTAACGGCGCGCATTTTCGATGAAAAAACGCATTGCGTGATACCATGGGAGGATCACACCCTTTACCACATCTTTGACCCCTGGCTCTTTGAATCGAAACTCCTGCGCTCTGACGACCGGTGAATTGATTAGATATAACCTGATATTATAGCAGCAGCAAAGGAACATTGACGACACGGCGCAAAAGAAATAAAGACTCATCATAAATTATATGTGCATATATTTGAAAATATATCTAACAAGCAGTTAAATTGGCATATTGAAACTTTTAGACAAATCATTGTTGTCATGATCATACTACTAATATATATATATATATATATATATATATATATATATATATATATGATATATATTGACCCACCGAAGAGCATCTGCACCGTATGAGTCGATGATGATCTTTGGATCAGGATAGTTCTTCAAGCGCTTGGACATTTTCTTGCCATCAGCGGCCAAAACAAGGCCATTGACAATGACGTTCTTGAATGCAGGCTTTCCAAATAGAGCTGTGGAAATAACCTACCACCAGCAGCGATACAATCATCAACAAGATGATAATAGAGATGGGTTAATAGTATCAGTAGCAGTAGCAGTAGCGGTAAGATTATAAGGAAATGACGGCATCAGCAATACTTCATCATCATCATCATCATCATCATCATCATTATTATCACTATTTCCTACAAGGAGGATGGATACTGAGGGGAGGGCTTTAGCAAGAATGTAAATACCACAACCCTATACTTCTCTTCTTCTTCGCTCTGTATTCTTCTTCTTCTTCTTCTTCTTCTTCTTTTTCGCAACACACAACACAACCATGAGCGTGTAAAACCATCCGCGCGTTTGATCCAATCCTTCTGCGATGAAATCAGCAGGGAACAGCTGCTTCTCGAATCTGGTTCATGATACAACCAAAACCACCATCATCAACCACCATCATTCAGGCCGTTTGACAACAAGTTGGAAGGGGCAAAAAGCATACTCACAATCGCAGGCAGACGCCACACATTCACAAATATACAAATCTTGCAGCAACTTACTTTTATTTGCATTGCAATCACAAAAGGGGTGGGGGGGTGGGTTGGTTCTACTAACACACCTCTCCTTATTCTCAAAGGGGTAGTGCAACTGTCCATACGGCATAGATCCAGACTCAAACCAGCAGTCGAAAACCTCACTTGTGCGTTTGAGAGCAGGAAACTTATCCCCTCTAGGATCAGGAATGGTGATATCTATTAATAGAGCAGAGGAATGAAGGAGGAGTAACAGTAGGCAATATATAAGTAGTAGCAGGGGTGCTAGTTAGGTAGTAGTTGTCGTTGTTGTTTGATATTCTTCGCAAAGATGTAAGTGAGGAGTAATGAGGGGTGATGATAGAAGGAGGGGAAAGCAGAGCTATCCAATTAAGGAGGGGGAGGGAAGCTATCGCATCATCATCATCATCATCGTCATCATTGTCTTTTTCTTCTTCATTCATATTGAAAGAGTTGTGGTCAGTATGATTATCATCATCATTTTTATTGGTTGATAAATAGGCAGCACTGCACCGTCGATGTTGTCCCTGTGCAAATCGGTTATTCCAGTTTTGCCTGATTTTTCTTCCAATTCCTTGATAGACCCAATCACAACGACTTGTTTGCCATCCTAGACATAACAACAACAACAACAACAACAACAACAACCCAAGTACATACACACAAACACACGTAGCACTTCAGAACTAAACAGCAACCAATATGATAAGATTCATCATCATCATCATCATGATCATCATCATCATCATCGTTAATACTCCTTCCCTCTCCTCCTCCCCACATCAGCTACACTGATGATAAGAGCCGTATAGTGCAAAGGAGAACGATAATAACGGTGTAAGTGGTGAGTAGTGTGGTCAGAGCGAAAGACTAGAATCATCGAGAGATTAGTAGTCCCCTCCTCGTAGATCAAATAGGATAATTTCTCATCATTCCACACCACCCACTCTTTTTTCCGTCGTTCAAAGCAGCACACACTTCAAAAGGAAGGGGGGTATAAAATAGCAAACACATAAAACCCCAGACATTGTTTGTTGTATTAAACAACTAAATTAATGTTGTGGTATTACTTCCGATGTCCACACAGGGATGGGAGTGCCCCAGTAGCGGTTGCGGGAAACAGCCCAGTCACGTGCATTGGCCAACCAGTTATGAAACCTTTTGCTCTGTGTGCCATAGTCGTCGTGGTGGTGTGTGAAATGATGTTTGAACAACAACGATAGTAAGAATAACGATGACGATGACCATACTGACCATGGTGTAAACGCCTTGATTCATGATAATGGTGAATGCATCACAACATCACACATACACACTCAAACAGATAAACATATATTGAATTACGTAATAATACCCCGATTTCTTCTGGAACCCATTTTGTAGATTTGTTGTTATCAACCTACACATGAGTATAAGGGAAAGAGAGAGAGAGATGGAGGGAGAGAGAGAGAGAGAGAGAGAGAGAGAGAGTATCATTAAAGCCGTCATCATTGGTTATGTATATAGTCTAAATGTGCTCAACCATATTATAACGCCTACACCTGCTACTAATTCAATTTCTGATGATTCCAATGCGCTACATTATAAATGTTATGTGCTTCATATTTTGTTGTTGTTGTTGTTATTGTTATCACCAAATCGTCTCTGATCTTAGGAACGTTGACAAACCAGCTAGGAACAGCCTATATGTAGTAGTAGTAGTAGTAGTAGAAGTAGTAAGAAGAAGAAGAAGAAGAAGATGAAGATGAAGGGTGCGTGAGAGAAGAAGAGAAAAGGAATGATGACGATGCACATGTTACTATTACTACTGTAATTGTAGTAGTATCCCTACTATATGCTCTGGTTGGCAGGTGTAATACACATTGGATGATGATTTATTGCTTAGTTGATGAGCTGCTGCTAATATAATAGCTAAGCTAAGTTAACCCACCCTATAAATGAGCGGTGTGTCCGACCGCCAACAGAATGGATACGGGTGGTCAAACGTCTTTATATACAACACCAAACAATCGTATCAAACAAAACATCGAATGAAGAAGAGAAGAAGAAGAAGAAGAGAAGAAGAAGAAGAAGAAGAAGAAGAAGAAGAATAATAATAAGAAGGGGATGGAAAAAACGATTCATCGAATAGTATTGAATAGCAACGGCATCGTCATCATCATCATCATCATCATCATCATCATCAGAGGACGAGAGAAAGAATAAAAGAGGGTGCACAGGAAAGTAGAAGAAAGAATGAAAGATGATACAGAGTCAGAGTATTTGGTGGTGGTGGTGGTGGTGGTAGCAGAAGAGAGAATATAAAATAATAGAGAGACAGAGTATTTGGTGGTAGTAGTAGGAGAAGTATTTTCTGACCTCTTTCAAAATAAGACGTCCTTTATCTTTGAGCTTGCGGCAAATGATACTATCAGCAGATTCAGGGCCTGGTGATGATGATGATCATGATGATGACGAAGATGATGATGATGATGATGATGATGACGATGATGATTACTACTACACTGACACCTTTGGACTTGACGTGTTTTCCCTTGAGATCAGGACCAACCTATTTATAATCATTATCATATTCATTTATCATGTTGTTGTTGTTGTTAAGATGAACCACATTCTTATATAAATGATCGATCACCTACCTCATCAGTGTACATCCCATTATCATCCACAGGACACACCAGAGGCTGTAGTAGTAGTAGTAGTAGTAGTAGTAGTAGTAGAAGTAGTAGTAGTAGTGGATAAGAAGGAGGAGGAAAATACGAAGAAGCAATTAGGAAGTAATCAATGATGATGGTGATTATAGTAAGGAGGAGGAGGAGGAGGAGGAGCAGGATGAGGAATGTAATGCTACTTATTGCTGCTGCTGCTGGTGGTGGTGGTGGTGGTAGTGATGATGATGATGATGGATATGGTGGTGAGATGTGATGAAGATGTGGCGCCAGAAACACACGAATAATATTAATAATAAATGTCATTGCTGCAGCTGCGTAAATGTTGTCAATAGTTACTATTTGAACAAGGTTTTATTGTATATATCTGGGAATATGCAGTACTTCTCACGAAAATGCCATTACCTACCATTACATAGTTCCATATATTACCATTATCATTATAATTATTAATATTTATCATTACATTGTTATTGTCACTATTATTACCTCGCCTCTCTTGATGATGCTGTATTTCATGCATACTCGGTAGTCGTCTTCACCAAACGCAGGGGCCTTTATCATAATCAATCGATTGATTGTTGGTATTATTGATTTGACTTGACGACATGTTACAGTGCCTCCATGATGATGATAATAACAGTTGTTCTTCTGTGGTTGATGATTGACTAATTGATTGATTGATTAATAGTATGTATCACACTTGCTACTACTAATACCTGATGGACGATCCCAGTACCTCCATCGTCTGTCACGTAATCATCAGATACCTAGTAGATAGTGATATTACATATGAGCCAAGAAGGAAGGAATGACAATGTGTCATTATTTCAACTCGTAAAGAGCAGCAGTTGTAGCATCAATCTCAATACCCCCCTCCACACGCATACAAACACCACATAGAAGAAGAAGAAGAATAGACAAAGTTGTGAATGTCCACGAGAAGTAGTAGTAATTACCACACGGAATGCGTCGTTCTTGGCCCCCTGATGGAGATAAGTAGAAGAAGCGGGAAAAGGGGGGTGGGGGGTGGGGCAGTAAATATTTAGGCGGAGACAATCTACAGATAGTATCAAGTGATATAAACTGATGCAACAACATATTCTTCATCGTCTTCATCATCAGCAGTGATAAAGGTAATTACTGATGTGCGTATTCTATCCAATTATTACTACCACTACTACTACTACTACTACTACTACTACTACCCAGTCTTTGAAGAAATCAAACAAAGGCTCATATCGTAACCCCACAAGTTTCTATGATAATTAA
>ADNK01002888.1:0-10000 GCA_000320545.1 Bigelowiella natans CCMP2755 | reverse complement strand
GTTAATTCTAATTAAATTTCACAAACCAATTGCTGGAATTTCTTGCAGGGTTATTCGAAATCGCATCACTCGATTGATTATCAGACTATATTCGACAACTATGACACGGTAAAGCGTCTCATATCAACCATTCATGAAACGTTGCATTCACTGTTATTACTTGATCAGAATAACGACGGCATTATTTCAGAGACTGAGTTTATTGAGTTTTATATCGAAGCGAATAGACATGGTATATCAAAGAGGACACGCACAGACGTGGATTGAATAGACACGTTTTAATTAGTTTGCTACCATTCTTAGTGACGAGGAATGAATTCGAAAAGAGGGTTCATAAAGCGCTGGTAGGCCTCCCTCCTCCCCAATAATATACCAACCATTTCTTACCTAAAAGGAAAGACCGCGTGGCTACTACTCACACGCAACCTCGCTGATGGATGCATAATTGTATCGATGCAGATTATATTCCGAACAATCGTCGCGAAATCTACAGACGCTGAGTAATAAATAATTGGGGAGAATATAATAAGGATGATGATGACGATGATATGCAGCATCTGTCTCCAGTTTATTGTTCATAACATGGTATATATTTGTTCCCTGCTCTAATTGGTCAGTTTTATATACGATGTCGAGCTGAAAGGGAAAAATCTGAGAAGGTCAAATTTATCAAGCAAAGCTCTCTCGCACACACACACACACACACACACACACACACTACTCACTTTTATGGGCTCTGTACTGTACGGAGCACATGCTGCATGTTCGGTTGATATGGCCAACGAAGCATCTACATCGGGGCACGCACTACCACAAATAAGATAGTTCTTGAATGCATTGTTTGCTCTATTCCAGCTCTGTCAATGTTCTCTTTGATGCTATGGACGATGACGAGTAAGCAATAACCCGCAGATATATCATCACCACGTGGTGTCAAATGACAAGCAAAAGCGATAGAGAATGCTAGACCTTTTTTTGGTTGTCAATATGGAATAAAGAAAACAATGGAGCTTTTGTCGTTATTATCATCCTTCACCATCGTTGAAAGAAGAACTAACATCCCCCCTGCAATGCAATCGTTCAAACCTTAGGACAGGCACTATCGATGCAAGGGAGTTTCAGTCCCATCTCTCAGTACGTACAGTAAAGAGAGAGCGCACAGAGAGCGCATTAGTTGTTATATCCCATGTTTGAGCTACTTATTCTTGCGTCTTATGCAACGCCAATGCGAAGGAGGAGTAGAAGAAGAATAGCATCGAATGAATAGACAAGTTTCGTTTACCATATCTTCTCCATAGTAATATTTGTACCGTGAAGAAGGGCAAGATATGGTATTAGTCGCGAGGGTGACGTTAATAACACCGCATCGAGGAGAAGCAATATTATATATATATATATATATATATTATATTATATTTCTCTATCATCATAGCATCATCATCAACAACAACAACAACACGGGGGGGGTATTAGGCTCTTGGAGTGCAAGAAGCAGACAAACTTGAAACCCTATGGAGAGCCTACGATGAGGTAGCTTACATGCTCATCATCATCAATCCAATACGTCATCGTTCATAGGATTAGCAAAATCAACGGAAAGGAGGAGGAGGAGGAGGAGGAGGATGAGGAGGAGGCAGAACTCATTGGTGTGTGTCGTTGGTGTCAATATTCAGGATAATGACGGCATGATTACTCGCAGTGAATTCTGGGAGTTTTGGTCCAAGCGAAACGGCCTTGGTCAGGCTACTTGGCACTCTGTCAATCCCACTTACACACGCACACACACACACACACACACACACACACACATAGGGAGAGAGAGAGAGGGAGAGAGAGAGAGAGAGTATATATATATCACAATACTTTATATGTTAACTTAGGTGTCAAACCTGAAAAGGCAAAGAGAAGCTTAGCTGTGCTTATTGTGCGTTATATGAACAACTAATTCTCAAAAAATGCTCATTGTTAATGAGATCATCACATATATATATATATATATATATATATATATATATATATATATATATATATATATATATATATATATATATTTATATATATATATATATATATATAAATTATTTATAGAATTCTCATCATATTTGATAAGATTTCCTCCTGTGCTCTTGCCTCTTATTCTCAGGCGAAGTTTCGCTCAGTATATGCAAGAGTCCAAAGGAAAGAGAAGAAAAGGGTCATTCCTCGCCCAAATTAATCACTTAAAACACCACAATGCAGGCGTGAGCAGAGAGTAAAGTATAGCATCAAAAAGACTAGAGGAACGAGGAGGATGAGGAGGAAAAGGGCGAAGGGGAGGGGGATGTGATGAAAAGCTCATTTTCAAATATGCTGCACGATAAGTGATAGATTATGTTTGTTGCTTGGGTTGTTGTCGCTGCTCACTCTTCTCGTATTTTCCACTCTCTCTCTCTCTCTCTCTCTCTATCTATCTATCTATCTTCTCGTTGTCCTCCTCCGCCCTTGCAGGGGGAGGTGACCAAGGTCCTGGAAAGACTCGATACGGAGTACAAATTGGTAGCCATCATTCTTCTTTATCCTCGATTATTGCGAGCACGATGCGAATCATCATGTAACTTGCGGGTGCTGGGCAGATGTGTTGATTTAGTGCTTTCATACATATCCACACTGTTCGCAGTTTTATTGCGAGTCGTTTGGTTATACATCGTGTGTACTTTGCTCTTTGCTCAGAAAAACGAGGAGGAGCAAAAGGCTCTTAGGGAGAAAGCTGCAGTTGAAACTCGTACGAGAGATGTTGTGTTATGAGAATATAACATTTGCCGCGTCGTGAATCAATTAGCATCATCACATGTTGGATATTTTTCGTCGTTGATACACATTTAATGGTGTGTGTGCGTGTGTGTCTCCTACTTTGGTCTTATTTGGTGCGTAAATATTTATCATATAACCTCAATAGTATGATCGGTAGTCAATCACGGATGATGATGATGATGATGACACGATGTATCACCACGTTGTTATTAGGGATTGAAAACGAGCAAAGGAAGAAAGAAATGGCAGCTGGGAAGGCCAGACGCCGTGTACAAAAACGGAGGATCGAGATAGAAGAAAGAAACCAAGCAAAAGATGAGGTATACATCGTTTATTAATATGTGCTATCTATTAAAGTATATTTTATAATTATTCATTTCTTGATATATCAATCCGTAATTCATATGAATCCCATGATCATTATGATTGTCATTACTCTTGTAAAACCATGCTACATGAGCAAAGTATGCGTGTATGCTCTTGTCTAAAAAGGGCAAAAACTCACGCATGTTAACCGTATCGTCAGCAACAAACAACTCAGGAGAATAAGCAGCTTCAGGAGAAAAAGCAGCTTCAGGAGAATCAGCAGGAGGCTGGTGAAGAAGAGGGGAGGGGGAGAGGCATATTTGCAGATCGAAGGCATCCGAAGGAGCATCAGAAGGAGCATCGTAAGAAGCATCATAGGAAACATAAAAACAAGGTATTGCATTAGGGTTAGCCAACAGATGGACAACGATGACTGATATATATGTTCTCTGCACTGCTATTCTAGCAAGTGACCAGATCTGAAATCCACCCCTCACCGATTTCACCATTGAATACTCAATTTTGAATGAAGGAGATTGGGGTTATTGTCGCGAGGAAATGCGTGTGCAATGACATCCCAATAGCGGTGTGATAACTTGTAAATACAGCGCAACTATACTCTTCTATGGAAGAACCGAATCAATGGGGTGTGCATGCATGTGAAGAGTACTCGCAGCCTTATCCTCCTGCACATAGCCATGAGAGCATTATCGTTTGAAACACCTCTGTTGTTATATTTGTAGCCCTCACATGGCCCCACGCTGCACGAGCTGGAAAGGAGTATAGACGATCTACAACTAGACGAAATGGTGGTTGCTACCGCGCCTAATCAAATCATAATATTGTCTTAGCTCGTGTGTGTTGTTGGTGGTACTCTCTGAGTCGTCTTTGTATTGGAAATGTACATGACAGATCGATGTGAGCGAGGTGGTGCAGAGGTAGTAGCAAGAAGCAGTAGTGGCGATGAGCGAGGATATCATCAGCCGTAAGGGGATATGCTATATTAACTTTAAATACACACGCACACACACACACACACACACAAACACACATACACACGCAGATAGCCGTATATATGGTAAGATGAATGATTAGATCACGAATCGATAAGAAGAGATGATTCTATGGCTCAATTAACCTGAATTATAACGCATCATGTTTTTCCAGCCAAAAACAAAAACGGGGTATGTGCAGCGGATATCGAGGAGCAGCTTGCGTCATGTCTTAAGGGATACCACAAGCATAATGGGCAAGTACATCTACCATGTACATATAGCGTGCATGGTGACGATGACTCTGCACACATAAGAAAACAATATTTAGATAGCATTCATGGACGAGCTGGTTCTTGCTGATATGATCGCATACTTGATCAAATGAATGCACTAATAACCAGACGCAATATAACTATAATTGTTAAACGCAAGAATGCTATTACCGTAGGGGGGTGCATGACAATGCTGCGATGTATATGTGTATATGCACATGTATGGATGTGTATGCTACAGTCAGATGCGCTCGTTGTCGAAGCTACTGCTCACGTACGTCTTTGCAGCTCCCATGAAGTGTTGCATTGCATCGTACGTACGCGAGCGCAATGTTTTGGGCACGCACGTGCTGGAAAGTTTAGGAACAACGTGCTGCAGCTATGTGTGCAGACCGGCGCTAACTTGATAACCTAGTGCGTGATAGTGAGCGAAACACATGCTAGCATGTAGTGTAGTCACACAGTCGTCATCATGCAACATCTCTAATCTCTAAATACTGCGGTAGATGTGAGACGTGTGTGTGTGACAAAGCAACCAAATAGCTTCGATGGTCATTCTAGCGTAGCCATCCATGTGAAGCAGCGGCTACGTGCACAGCGCTTGCTGTTGTCCATGTCACATCCAGCAGAAACCCGGTATGCAACACTCTAGATCTAGCTAGCTAGTAGCTAGCTGGGCTATGCATGCGTGACGCTGGATCCAGCACCATACAACGCGACACCACATGCACAATAAACAAGTTGCTCTGCTAGCAGCCTGCATGCATGCGCAGTTGTAACACGTGCTAGCGTGCTAGCGTGGTGCTGCCACCACTGTTGCAACTAGCGGTTGGGGCAATTCAAATTGCCATTGGTCAGCCGCGCAAGATCTAGGAATGTATGCATGAACATCCGATCGCATTCTCAGCGCATTCTTGACTGTTTCTGCGCATGCGCTCAACATTCACAAAGCAACACAGAATTCATTTGAACAATAATAGTGCCCACTCTGCGCTAGCAACTGCGCGCGATCGGCATTGGACATCCTGCCACGGACTACACAGTTTTGCATGACATTTCCAATTGTGACAACCCTCCCTCGCAGATCTGATCGAAAAAACACCACGCTGTTGTGAACACGACGCCTACTTGCATGCAGCGTCGAGCGTTGTGTGTGCCCATCCAGTCGCATCTAGTAGTCAACATTTTGACAACAGACACAGCAATGTCACATGTAGTACATGTGTGGTGTTGCATGTCTGCAATGGAGCCATGCACAGTATGCACATGGTATTGTATGTCTGTGACAGAGCCACACTTGCAATGGACACAGTGATGTCATGTGTGGTATGCATGTGGCATTGCATGTCCACAATGGAGCCATGCTCATGATGGACACAGTGACATCATGCACAGTGTACACATGGCATTGCATGTCCATGATGGAGCCACACTTGTGATGGACACAGTGACATCATGTGTGGTGTGTGCATGGTGTCACATGTCCACAACAGAGCCACACTTGTGATGGACACAGTGACATCACACATGGTACATGCATGGTGTTGCATGTCCATGACAGAGCCATGCTAGCATGCTCACAATGGACACAGTGACATCATGTGTAGCACATGCATGGCATCACATCTAGACATGTCCATGATGGAGCCATACTTGTAATAGACACAGTAATGTCATGTGTGGCATACACATGGCATCACATGTCTACAATTTTGCAACACAGCAATGCGTGCGCCATCATTAAATGACTGCTAAATCATGACTGCGCTGTGTGCATTGAGAATTGGACTCAAGTAAAAGCTGAATTTTGTTCGTTGCTAGCTACGCTATGGCTTTTGTCATTAATAACAAGTTACGCCGTGCATGACTGCCGCATGTCTCAAATAAAGACCTACTACCTCATTCGATTCATGTAGGTTTCTGTTGAGTAGTAGCTATTATTCATATGTGACGATTTGCTGCACCCATGCTGGTTTATTAGGTCTATTGAATACGCGACAACAAGCACCATTCTCTTACAAGATGTGCTGCAACTACTGATACTGCTATATCACGATTCACATCTAGCGTTGTCGCCATCATCATCTAGTTAATTTCTTCTTTTGTCTCAATTGCATAGATTCAATCTTTGATATTTGTATCCGTTATTGCATAGTGCTACAGTGAAACCGCCCCCCCCCCTCCTCTCTTCATACTGCTTTTCGTGTTGAGTAGTAACTGTCTTCCCTGCTCCTCCTCCTCCTGCTCCTCCTCCTCCTCCTTCTCTTTGTCCATCATCATCATCATCATCATCATCATCATCATCACCAAGTGCGCTCGACAGGTTGTCCTATCTCAAACATCATCCGACGGTATTCTCTGGATCCTAGTAGTAGTAGTAGTAGTAGTAGTAGTAGTGTGGGAGGGGAGGAGAAATGCTTTGTGATTCAATAACGAACAACACGACGCCACCAACTTCATTGATTAGGCTAAAGTGGCAATAAACAAATCGTAGATACACAATCGAGATTTGCTGCAAGTAGGTAGATGGTGGCTGACAAGCGTGTGTGCTTTCATATAGTAATAGCCCTCATCCTTGTACACTTGATTCGTGCAATATCATCATCATCATCATCATCATCATCATCATATATAATTCTCGGCTACTTTACGTCACAACCACGATGATGATGATGATGATGATGATGATGATGATGAGAAATATGGCAGCACTACCTGTATCGAATGGTTTTCCTCCTTTTACGCGCTTAAAGTCCAACGCCTGGAAGAAGAAGAAGAAGAAGAAGAAGAAGAAGAAGAAGATGATGATGAACGCTATGATGATGATGATGATGCTTGATACAGAGGTCCAACAACAACAACACCAACCACCACCACCCAATAACAAGCAAACATGTAGTAGTAGTAGTAGTAGTAGTAGTAGTTAAAGTAGTAGTAGTATTAGTAGATCGTAGTTGCAAACACCTTAAGCTTTCCGTCCTGATCATCGTGGCCAACAAGGCCACTTTCTCCTACATCATCGACATGAGAGGACACAAGTAATCACACACACATCGTGAGCAGCTCCGTAAACAACAAATGTATATACATATATATATATATATATATATATATTAATATATATATAATAGTTTTATAATTATTAGTATGAAGAGTCATCATAATTATGGTTATAACTATATACTCATCAACATCATACATACACACATACATACATACATACATACATACATACAAACATACCCCTGAAAGCAGCCTCGACGGCATAAGTCACACAGCTTTTGATTAGATTCCTTTCATGGTGACCCACAACAACAACAACAACAACAGCAAACGAAGAAAGACGTGAATTATAACGTTATACTGCTACGAGAATACCATATATCGTGTTACCTATCTTCCAACTTACTATTGTTGTTGTGCCCATGCATGCAAGTGGTAGTGGTAGCAGGAGGAAAAAGAAGAAGTAGAGAAGGGTAGGAATAGAAATCCCTCCTCCTCCTCCTCCTCTCACCACCTGTCAAACGTGTTGGCTGGGGAAGATCGTGCACGGTAACCTGACTTTTGCACCTGGAGGGGGGGGGGGGGGGGTGGTTGCACGAGATGTGTATTAACATCCCAAGATATTATACGATACTACTGCTTCAACTATACTACTACTACTACTACTACCACTACTACAACTTGACCACCACCGCACTTAGGCACAGCATCGTACCATGCATTGTTGATAACAAAACATATTGCGAATACGTTTCGAGTTACAGTGTGAAGTATATCATAAGAACAGACAAACAATAGCGCAGAAGTAGTACCAGCACTTTCCTAGCACCTACAATCGGCTTGAGTCGATCTGCCATCCATTGGCCTGCATTCACCTGATTGCCATGATTGTCATAGAGAATGATGACAAAAACGATGGTACAGCGATGATTGATTGATGGTAAAAACGATGATGAGTGATGGTTAAAGTAGAGCAGCAGAATGTTAGAAGCTCATCCTTCCTCTTAACGCAATCAGTACCATCCTTACTATCATTACTGCTACTACTACTAGTAACAGCAGCAGAACACAACACAATAGTAGTAGTAATAGTAGTAGTAGTAGTAGTATTATTAGTATTTGGAACCTTGTCCAACTTAACATGTCCAAAGGCGTCACGAGGAAGCTTTTCGCCTTTTTCTTCCTACAACAACATGTATTTATTTATATATAATATATATATATATATATATATATATATATATACTGCTGTGTTAGTAGTATTAGTAGTAGTAGTGCGGATGGTGCACTTTCCAATGGCAAGATCGCTGTATTTTGTATTAGGTTCTTGTATCATCGTCAACCCCAAGTTCATCAGCCTACAATTTCAAGTCATCACCTTTTCCTTGACGATGATATCTTGTGCAGCACCCTCGCTGATGAAGACATTCACGTTGCCGATCTACAACGATTGATTGGGAAAAGGAGGGGGAGGCGAGGGGGGGGGGGTTGAGTAGAAGAATCAGTAAATTTGATGATGCAATATCGTTCTTGGCTGGATGCTTTGAAGGGGGGGGGGGGGGAGGGGTTCCAATATATTCGTTGTCGTTTGCACCACTACATATTATCATTCCCCCTCCTCCTTACGAACACACACACACACACACACACACACACACACACGTATTACGATGGGTATATCGTATTACCTCATCCATAATAGCACGAAGACGTGCTCCTTCGGCATCAATATCGATTCTCATTTCAGGGATGTACACCCCATGGACATCCCTTTTAGTGAGCGACACCTGGCGCAACAACAACAACAACAACAACAACAACAACAACAAGAAAAAGAAGAAGACAGGAACGCTCATCTATTGATTCGTTTATCGATCTATTGATAGATTGAATGGCAGATACGATACACAAGCACAAGCACAAGCACAAGCACAAGCACAAGCAACACCGCCATTCATTACATTATAAGGGGTTGCAAACTTGCTTTTGACAGGGATCAACCATGCTTCATATTCACAAAACACACGAAGATGACGACGAAGGGTTCTACCCATGAAGGGGAGAATGAGGAAGGGGCAATACCGCATCATCATCATCATCATCATCATCATCATCACCCTTCATTCATGTTCCTGTATAATACGCACAAGCTATTCTTAACAACTTACCCCCATTTCGTCAAGATAATCGCCTTTCTTCAATCTTTTGCGGTATTGCTAGGAGGAGTAGGAGAGGGAGTTGTAGTAGTAAGTATTAGTGGTAGTAGTAGTACCAATGACAGCAGCACCGTCAAACATGGAAGTGCTATTATCACATCGTAACTACTGCTATTCTCGTAGCTTCCAACGATGAGTACCATCATGGATGGATGGGCTTGCTCCTATCACCACTTCTCTTACAACCTGCCATTCTCTTTCTCCTTCTCCCCCCCCCTCCTACAACAACTACTACTTTACTACCTCAGCGGTAGCAACTGTGAGCCATCCACAATGCCTCCCCATGACTTCGTGAACGATCAGCATTCTGTGACGAGTAATAGCAGCAGCAGCAGTAGAAGAAGAAGAAGAAGAAGAAGGAAAAAAAAAGAAGAAGAAGGAAAAAGGTCATAAGGATGTCAAGAATGCTGCAGTATGG
>ADNK01002891.1:5000-53976 GCA_000320545.1 Bigelowiella natans CCMP2755 | reverse complement strand
GTAGTGTGTGTTGTGTTATTAAGCCCTAACTGCTGTTGATGTACCCCTAGAAGACGTGTCTTTTGAGCGAATACCCAAAAGCTTTTTCAGATTTTTAATTACAACTGCGATATTGACAGGGAAAGCGAAACATAGCAGTTTTTCCATATTTCGTGACGACGATGATGATGATGATGATGATGATGATCGTACGACGCAGACGTAAAATCGAGGCATAAGCTGTGACTACTCCTTTTTCTCCAGAAATAAACCGAATCCAACACTCTCAAACTCTCACGCTCACGCACACACACACGCACATACACACACACACACGCTCATCATTTCCAGCTCGAAAACAAGATTTGCACACTAGAGTGACAATATATCAAATATGAAAACTATAAACACGCATTGGCCCACTACACATCGCTTTGCATACGCGTCTTTTACCGGTGGATTTCTCGTCAAGAGCGCTATCCTTTCCCCCCTTCCTCCTCTCTGCGAGCTGCTGCTGCTGTCTCGAGCGCCGAGGCCTCTTACTAGCATTAGCCATAGACGCCCCATCGTTGATGCTACCACCACCACCACCACCACTGCTACTACTACTACTACTACTACTACTACTACTGCTCGTGAGGGTAGACATGCTGTTAAGAGAGGCAAGTAGGTCCTTCCGCCGGGCAGTGTGCTTTTGGGGATGTTCCTGAGGCTGCCGTTTCCTCTTTGCACGTGACTGGGGCGAAGGGTTGTATTGAATAGCACCCGCGTGCCTGGTGAGAGACCCAGCCATACAATCAATACACTCCTGTATCGCCATTTATTGTACAACTCGCACTAATATGTATAAGATTGACACCGCCACTATACCGAACGTGTGCATTGAATGCGCGACCGTCGCGAAAAAGCAGCAGCAGCAGCAGCATTATAGAACAAAGTCAACGCCCTGCGCTTGACAGTCGCACGGTGAGGGAGGCATGGAATAACCTCAAGCAGTCGGGATGGTGGAATATAAGAGTGGCCACTCGAGAGTCCTCAAGCAGCGCCGTACGCGCGGATAGACGATTCTTGCGGTTAAGCCGCCGATCGAAATAGCCAGCAATGTCCATGGCTAATAAACAGTATCATTGTAAGATGCGTGTGGTGTGTGCTGTGATCCGTGTGTTTCGCAGCACGCGCTCTCTCATTCCTCTCTCTCTCTCTCTCTCTCTCTCTCTCTCTCGCTCTCTCTCCCTCCCTGGGTGTGTGTATGTGTGTGTGTGTGTGTGTGTGTGTGTGTGTACTATTCTGAGAATATTAGGCCCAGTTTGTAGGAATACTATTCAATTTAAGTTTGTAGTGTATTATAATATATATATATATATATATATATATTATATACATATAAATATGTATTATATTATCACATATTACGTGATTCTCCGAAGGCGTTTCGCAGCATTGGATCCGCTTTGGCCTGCAGTATAATTATAAATATTATTTATAAAAATTATATAGATATTATATATTATCAATTATTATACAATATAGATACAATATATATATATATATATATATATATATATATTTACACACATATATAACTGATATATATTAATTAATATCGATATTATATATATATATATATATATATATATATTAATATATATAATATATAATATATTCATCATGTTTTATATTTATCATAACACATTTACGTGTTGGCGGATATACACATTGAG
This sequence comes from Bigelowiella natans CCMP2755, assembly GCA_000320545.1. Classification (NCBI taxonomy): domain Eukaryota; phylum Cercozoa; class Chlorarachniophyceae; genus Bigelowiella; species Bigelowiella natans. Next base: position 52,276 of record ADNK01002891.1, on the reverse strand, counting down.
TTTATTATCTAACGACTGCTTGCTTGTTTGTTTCTATACGCAGCAGCACACACCTGCAGCAATGCCCTGATACACTCATTCTGACCCAACCTCGAAGCTCTCATCAACGGTGTCTCTCTCTCCTGATCGGTGTTTCCAATAGCAAGTAGGTTTTAAAGACCCAATGCGATGAGAATGAAAATCCACTCGCACACGACGCACAAGCGCACGCATGCGTACAATCACATGCACATGCACACGCACACGCACACGCACACGCACGCGCACGGAGCTCGCTTGCATCCCACCTTTGACAGCGCATCGAGGCCTCCATTCTCGTCTCGAATAGCCTTGGATGTCGCCGCTTTGGCAAGGTGCTGACCTGATGACAAGCGTCCAGTGTCATCGAGAGTGTGCAAAACCATGGATCACTTCTTCTCGCGAGAAAAACTGCATGCATGCCGTTAATATATTGTAGTAGAATGCGTAGTCGGCGGCGGGTGAAGGGCGGATGGAAGATCTGTACAAGCGCAATTGAGCACGGTTTGAAATTTGGAAAGCTGTTGTTTCTTCGGTGTAATACTTCTCTTTTCCGGTGTTCGGAAGGCCCTCTTTGTCTTCTCTGCTTGATGGCATGCACAGCACGCAATAACGATTGTCATCGTAACGACGCCAGAACGTACAAATACTAACACACACTCACACACACTCACTGTCACTCACTCAAACACGCATGCTACATGTTAGTATAATATAAACTGTATATATATATATATATATATATATATAATATATATATATAATGTATTGATATGAATAACACACACACACACACACATACACACACACACACACACACACATAAACTCAAGTACGCGACAGCGCACAGTCGCACCTTCCTGATAGCGTTCTAAGCTGCCATAACCCGGCCCCGGAGAGTTGGCGAAGAAGATGGGGGAGCTTTCTCTCTTGATGACGGCGCCTTCCAATCGAGCAGCAAGAACACACCGATACCATCAACGCACACAGCTCGCACTTGGCTACTGCAAGTGCCTATAAACAACACGCAACTGCGCGCAAGCAACCGTCCGCTTTGCAACCATCGTGAATACACTATAGACTCCGCTCGCATCACAAGTGTCAGTATTCAATAGGATAGCACTCACAAATAAGAGGCAGGTATATATATATATATATATATATATATATATATACTCTAGGCCTATACTCTCTCTCTCTCTCTCTCTCTCTCTCTCTCTCTTCTGGAAGATTCGATGGAAAGGGGGCGGAATTACTCGTTTTGAGGCCGTCGGTGTTGATAGCTGTTAGGAGGACATTGAGCGTCTTGATGTTCCCCAATGCCGCGGCCCAGTGTACAGCGTTATACCTAGTCGGGTCGGGTGTATAAGTGCGCGGGTGAGTGAGTGAGTGAGTGATTGAGTGAGTGCGCTTGTGTGTGCTTGTGTGTGCACGCGCGTTGGATATACACACGCACAACTACACATATTCTTATGAATGGCGAGCTATGCTGCAGATTTGCTGCTCACCCCAGCTGATCTTTGATGTGAAGATTGGCCCCGTATTGGATGAGGACGTCTGTCATTTGCCATCCGACGTCTTTGTGCTTGGAACAGGCCTTCAAAAGGGCTGTGCATCCATTTCTGCCAGTACGCGCGTCAGCAAAATCTCCTCCCCCATTTTCTCCTAATTACTTCCTCTCATCCTCTCTTCCGCTCTCTCTCTCTCTCTCTCTCTCTATTTGTTTTCGTATCATGAATGACTTCGGGGGGGGGGGGGGGGAGAAAGGGGTATGTGAGCGTGTGTGTGTGTGTGTGTGTGTGTGTGTGTGTGTTAATCAATATTACACATAGTTACAATTTATATCAAATATATATTAATATATATATAAATTACCCATCCTTTCTGTTTATGATGCCTGCAATCTTCTCCTTGTGTGCTTCCAACCTACCCCCGCATCGAGCAAACAGTGCACAAGCACAGACAGCACAAACATACATACCATCGTTATATCATTATAGGGTGCTCATAACCCCGAGGATTGTGAAAGCTCATTGTGCCTTTGTTTGATGTAACAACGACAGCAATAAGTGCAGTGTAAGTACCAGTCCTTTAGAGCCGCCACCTCTACATCCATCACCATTGCGTGCAACTGCGTGCCCTGTGGTTTGTTGATTTGAATTGTATTCGTGGCGTTATACAGTCATTAATAACATGTATAGATATAGATATAGATATATCGTGCCAGAAAGCAATATGATGCACAAGGAGCGAATAGTCTTTCTTTCTCTTCGCCTTCACTGGAGAAACGACAAGTACACTGGTTTTCCTTACTCTCTCTCTCTCTCTCTCTCTCTCTCTCTCTCTCTCTCTCACACACACACACACACTCTCTATTTCATTCAGTGACGACCTCTTTTGATCTAATAGTCCCCGGAGTCGATGGTATCCGGACCATCTCGCTCAGTTTTCCTAGGAACAATTATATAGATTCTCAAGTTCAGCGTGCGCGTGAGCTTAGGATTGATTCGCATCATTTATTCAATCGTATCAACCTTTCGACTCGAAACATTCTCGAGAGAGGTCTAATGGCGGCACTCGTTTCTTGTTCGGAAACTGTTCATATTTTATGATATAAATAATAAATATGTGCGTGTGTGTGTGTGTGTGTGTGTGTGTATGTGCATATATATATATATATATATATATATATATATATATATATATATATATATATATATATATATATATATATATATATATATATATACGTAATTTTTGAATCGTAAGGATCTTTGGATGTCATTAATCATTCCGCCGTTCCGAGCAAAATAAACATAACATAGAGCATCCGTGTGTGAAAGAGAGAGAGAGAGAGAGAGAGAGAGAAAGTGTGGGTGTGTGTGTGTGTGTGTGTGTGTGATGGGTGGAAACATTAGCGCGCATGGTGTCAGGATAGGAAAGACAGCAGTAGTCGTTAAACAGAAAATCTCCCAAGCTCAGTGAGGATCATCGACATAAACAAACAGCAATACTGCGACCCCGTTTTCCAACTGACCAATGTGCGCAGCGACTTCGTATTCTTCTGTGATTCCTCTTGGCCGGCATCAGTGCCGTCATTGCCTTTCTCTAGGTTCGGCTCCGCGCCACCTGTCAGACGGATGCAACGGTTGGGAGATATGTCACATTGCAGTTTGGCCTTGGGGGCGGGCTAGTCTAATGTTCTTCCAAAGATCGACTCTCTACACCAATACTAACCACCTTTCAACTCGGGAATGTCCTCCTCCTCAACGGCCTCGACCTGCATTCCGTTTTGCGACATGTGACGGTTTGAGCTACGGCTGGGAGGGGGGAGAAGATTTTAAGGATTAAATCTGTACTCTCTCTACAGATTCATATGAAATTGCATGCCATTTACGTTCAATAATTACATACATTCGCTTATTAACAACAAAAATCAAGGCTATTCCTGATTTATTTACGACAACGGCTCCCAAGTGAAATTCCACTCGTTTTCGATGTTTCCAGGGTCAACTGACTTCTACAACAATCAACTATTGTTGTTTATGTTGTGGGAGGCGGTCGGTGGCCTTGTTGCCAAATGTTTTGCTAGATATGATTTATAGGATAGTCTCGTATTAATTGGTTACCATTTGTCCAGGAAAGGATCTCACGATTTTCCCTCGAAAAACCCTAGCATGATTCATCTCGACTGCACATTTATAGTATAAATATCCTAAATTTATTTCACTATTTTTACACTGCCGCTAGAATATGTCATCATGTCAAACTTGACGAAAACCCAAATCACAAAATGACAGCAGAATGTTTCCTACTTTGCCTGAGAAGACGACGGACGAGAAAAAATTCGTAAGTTCCCGAACGAATATCCTATAATTGTTGACCAAATTGCTCCCATGGTGAATTCATTAGATTTCCCATGGATTTCGTACTTGCAAATGAATTTCTCTCATTTTCTGCCGGTAGTTCTAGGTTCCTTTTCCATACCTTTTTGCAGGGTTTGATGTTTGTAAATATTTCCTTCTCTCATAGATAAGTGGCCGATATAAATCGATCACGAATATTATTTCGGGCCGGCGGCGGCGGCGACGGGTTTCGGGTGAGAACTAAGTGAGTCTCTTTTGATAGATGTTTTCCGCTTTTTTTTGTTCTTTTTTTTCCCTTGAAAGCACGCACGCACGAACAAGCGATGGAGAAGTATGACGCATGGGTTGCGGAGCTGGAGGCTGAGACCTCTAGCAATGAGGAAGAGGAGGAGGAGCAGGATGCCGTAGCCAATGCGAATGAAGATGTTAAAGATAAAGCATGCATGACTTCGGAACTGGATGAGCCCCCCCCTCTGGAACGACCGGAAGATGATGTACTCTTGCCTTCAGGAGATAAGGCGAATAGCTTAGTCATCGATTTAACGGGTTCTCCGGTCTCTACCTCGCTTCCGCCATCCCGAAAAAGAACTATCGCCCCGCCATCCTCCCCGAGTTCATTAGGTAAGATTTTTGATTGATTTGGAAATCACAAGTTTCTTTACACTGCTCTTGTTCCCCTGACCATCGAATCCATAACGCAGAGCGGCGAAGTAAAAAGCGTCATGTCGCCCTTCCAAGCAATACACTCGCCCCTGCTACGAAGAAGCTGGTGCCCAAGGCGAGGCATACTAGCTCTCGCGTGTCGCGATTGCCAGCAAAGTTGTTAGTCCTAAAAGGCCGGCGAGAGGCCGGGAAAGCAAAGCACTTCGTCCCATCCTACCTCGCCGCCTCCTCCTCCTCCTCCTCCTCTACCGTCACGGTTTCAAAGCGCATGCGGATTCCCAAAAAAAATAAGGGGTCGCGTAGTCGTTCTCGATCGCCGTGCAAGAGGAGGAGGGGCGGATCGGGCAGCTTATCGTACCTTGATACGAGGAATGAGCTCTTGCGCGAGGTGTTGTCATGGGACCCCGAAGCTCCTCCCCTGCCACCCTCCAAGGAAGTTCTCGAAAGGCTAAAGGTCTACACAGAGCACGTCGAGACGGATAAGAACGAGAATAAGGAAAAGCAGCGCGCGAAAGTGGGACAAGGCAGCGCGGGTAAAGGGGGAGATGGAGAGGCCGAGCGGTACCGAAGCTGTGCCCGGTATAATAGTCCACAGGCCTACACCGACGTTTTTCACGATCTATTGATGGAGAACACCAGAGCGGAGATCAGGGCTGCTCTGGAGAGCTTAGACAAGTACAGCATTGCATCCTCCATGGCCGTCGACTCCGTCGAGGCGAACTCGGAAACGAAGATCACTTACGTGAAGCTCTACGACGGGAGAATGATGAAGGGGTATCGAGACGCTGCGGGGTGCTTTGGCGTGATTTCTATCGAGCACCCCCAGAGCGGCAGGGGGGCAAACGAAGAGGACCACTCCGCGAAACCCGGCAAAAAACGCCGCCGTCAGCGGCCGCGTAAGCGTTCCCTCCCAGAGGCGTTCGCACTGTGCCACATCGTACAAAGCAGCCAATCGAGCCTCAAGATCCAGCTGGTAGTACCCTTGATAGATAGCTCGGGGAAGGATTTGCCGCTCGGCAGCACCGCCGCCCACACGCCGAAGGATAACTACGAGCGCCTTCTCGCCATGCGCGAGACGCTGCTTGCGGCGGAGAGGGAGAGGCGGGGCAAGAAAACGACGAGGTTCTTCGTCGCGGCGCTAAGCCACGTCGTCACAACGGTGCGCGAGTATTTCGCGTTGTGCAACGTTGGCAGCGCCACGCTTTCCAAGCAGATACTAGACCCTCGAACGTCGGTCCCGCCCTCGCGCTCAGGAATCAGCAGCAGCAGCAGCAGCAGCGACAATGGTGACGATGCCAGCTCCATGGATTTGCAGCTACCAGAGAAGTTCTCCGAAAGGCTGAGTCACGTCCTTAACAGCTCGCAGCACGGCGCGGTGAAGGCAGCGATGGAGGGGCGTCCATTCACCCTGCTACAAGGCCCTCCGGGGACTGGGAAAACGCGCACGGCCGTCGAGCTGTTAAACGCTTTTCATCTCTCACGGTTCCAGACATACTACCGCACGCTGGTGAAGAAAACCTGGCAGAGCGTCCGGAAGAGAGCGTATGATTCCGAGCAGCGCCTCCTCGTGAAAGCAGGCATGATTCCTTCAAAGACCGGAGTTCCTTCTTCTTCTTCCTCCTCCTCCTCCTCCTCCTCGGCCAGGCCGCAGTTGTCGAGAGCTGCGCCTCGCGCCGTGTCGCTGAGCGATATCTTGAAGGCGTTAGAGAGCACGGAGGGGGGGGAGATCGTTGTCAGCCCCAAGCCGCACATACTCGTTTGCGCCCCCTCCAACGCCGCGGTGGACGAGTTGGCGCGGAGGGTGCTGCAGCAGCAGTTCATGGATGGGGAGAACATCCGCTACCAGCCCAACATTCTGCGGATTGGCAAAGAGAGGAAAGAGAGCGGCAACGCCTCCATGTGGGGCACGGTGTCGCTCGACGCGCAGGTGGATGGCATCATGCGGAAAGGAAGGCGAGCGTGCGCGGAGCAGGTGAAGACCTCGCAAGCGGATATGCTCAGGATCAAGAAGAGCCTGGGGAAACTCAAAGCCACCGCCGTCGAGTTCATGAAATGGTACAACGCGGAGATCACCAAGCAGCACGCGAGGGTGGGCAGACCTCCTCAGCCCTGGAAGCTGCTGACCGAGGAGAAGTGGGGGAGCGTGGAGCTCTCGCCGCAGCACCCTTCGTTCCAGCAGGTGGAGGAGCTCAAGAAGCACATGGCCCACTTCATGGAGCAACTTCGCTACGCGCAGTTGTATCAAGAGCGGCACAAGCTCGTGGCCACAGCGCCGACGGAGAAATACGGCTCTTCTTCCCACCGTAGACGTGGGGATCCGAGCGCGAGCCGAGAGAGCCTTAGCCTGGCGGCGAAGACGCGCGATCAAGTGTGCTCCGCCCTCGTGAAGAATGCCCTGCAGGTGTCCTTCCTAGACGAGGCGGAGATTGTCTTTTGCACGCTGAGCGCTGCCGGCAGCGAGCTCATGAGGAAACGGCAGCGCCCCTGGGACTACATCCTGGTCGACGAGGCCGCGCAGAGCGTGGAGCTCTCGACGCTCGTGGCGCTGCAGCACCAGACGGGGCGGTGCGTGCTGATCGGCGACCCACAGCAGCTGCCGGCCACCGTGCAGATGGCCAGTTCCAATGCGCGTCTGTACGAGCAGTCTCTATTCGAGAGGCTGGTGAGGGGGGGTCACCCCGTCTCGATGCTCGACACGCAGTACCGCATGCACCCGGAGATCTCCGCGTTCCCCTCGCGCCACTTCTACCGATCGAAGCTGCAGAACGGGCCGAACGTGACGTCGGAGCACTGGGCGAAGCCCTTCCACAAGAACCCGCGTTTCCGGCCGCTGCTCTTCCTCGACGTGCCCTCGGCGCACCAGTACCACTTCAAATCCTCCTTTAACAGCGCGGAGGTCAACTGCATCGCGTCCGTGCTGTCTGCATTTGTCGGGGAGCACGTGGAACTACCGGAGGAGGAGGCGCCTGAGGATGGCGAAATTCGAAAGAAGCGAAGGAAAACTAGCGTCGGTGTCATCACGCCCTACGCGCACCAGAGGCGGCTGTTAGCAGAGAGACTTGGCGCGTTGCACCGGAGAAAAGGTTGGGGCATGGTCGACTTGAAAGTCGCAACCGTCGATGGGTTCCAAGGAGGCGAAAAGGACGTCATCATCTTCTCCTGCGTGCGGTCAGGTGATAGCCACGGCATTGGCTTCCTGGCCGACGTGAGGCGAATGAACGTTGCGCTTACCAGGGCGCGATACGCGTGTTGGGTCGTTGGAAATGCGGATACTTTGAAGAAGAACCGTCACTGGGGATCGTTTATTCGGCACTGCGAGAGAAACGGAGCATTTGTTTCAAAGGACAGGGTCAGGGGTCTGTTTGGTATTGCGAGGGACAAGAAAGGATGTCGGTAGTCTAGCGCCAACCCAGTGATTGCGGTGTTTTGCGAGTGTAGCTTGTGACGTGAAGGCTCCGCGTTTATTACCACTATCTAGACGGTGTGAGGTTGTCCCTCTCATGTTGTTCAATGAAGGCCGTGGCCCTCATGTTGAATAAGTGGTAAAGATTACTTCTGGCATGCGCTACTACATGCATGCGCAGTGCCTTGTCACATTGTTGGCAATTGAGCGTGGCTCCCGATGAGGAATGTAAGATCTGAAAGATTGCGTGACATCATTAAAATGCTGTAGATGCAGACACTCATTGTGCACTGCACAATTGGCGCGTCATTGACTACGCGCATGATGGCACTTCTTCCCTGAAGCCTCTGCAAGCTTGGAATGATGTGCAGATGAATTGACATTGTGATCGAAATTTTTCATCATGGTCATTCTTGCATCCTCTCCACCAGTCTAGCTCTCATTGGAGCTCCACCCTGGTCATCATGTGTTGCGCTGTCAGTGTTGTGTGTGGTTTGCAGGCTGTGAGCTTGCAAGCTTGACAGCATGTGGCCCAATCTAGCAATCTAGGCTGGCACGACCACCAGGTTGGACCTCTGGGCAACGACGTTTGTTGCTGTCATTTGCATGCAGACCACATGACATCAGAACTCAAACGTTCAAGTGACAAAGCAACTCAACAACCAAGCAACAATGCAACTCAACGCTCATGCGACTTCAGTTCTCAACACGAGACCACATTGCACCACGCCCAACGCCGCAACAATCGACAGCTGTGCTCGATGCAGAACGAATCGGCTGCATGCGAGGGCGCACATTGCTGCAACAATTGACTTTCGACAGCTGCACGTGGTGCAGAACCAATCGGTTGCACGCAACAGTGCGTGTGCATCTCAACTTCAACCCTGCGACACGCGTGCTCCTGCCACAAGTCCGTCAAACCTGCAACGAATCGCCAGAATGTGCATTTGGAAGCTTTTGCGCGCAACCAAGCGCGTCGTGTGATGCAATGGACATTGGATTTGCTCGCATTTCTTTGAAATTTTTCGTGCATGTCACGTTTGGTCAAACGCACACGCAAAAGCATTCAAAATGTGGCAGAGAACAAACGCGCAGCGTGCATCCGCTGCACAACGGGTGTGAATTTTCACACTTTGAGGCCTTGAAAATGGACATTTTGGTCAACATTTCGGTCATTTTTTCAGGTTTGGCCATCGGACAAGTTTCAATGACTTTTCTTTGACCAACTGCATCTGCCTGCTGCTTCAAAGCGCGTCGCAAAGCGCTGCACTGTTCACAACCCCGTCGTCACCGGGTTTGACGGACTTGTGGCACACGTGCGCAGCACCTCAGATCCATCATTGCGGCACGCTGACCGATCAGCGTCACCAATTCCGAAGCACGCAGCTTGCCGTGACGAACAGTTCAAGGACAACAGCCCGGCTGCGGCCGTTCTGCATGCGAGTGGTTTCAATGCCGCGTCGGATCATCGCACCACGCCTGCTTCCATGCAAGCTGAGCAAGTTCAGACCATCATCTTGACAATGACAGCATGCCAACTCCCATGCAAGCGATGAATGCACAAACCGAAGGCGCGACAACGTGACTCACACCAATTCATTGACACATGCCAATTCCTCTGGCACGTCCTTGTCGCAAAATGAAAACATTCAGAGTGTCTGGCTAGCTGGTTGTCAACATTGATGAGCTTTCATCACACACCTTTGCGCAAGCCAAAAACATGCCATGTGCATTCACGGCGTGCGCGTGCAGATCAGCGTGTCGCTGCTGTGCTAGCTGTCTAGCTGTGGCCTGCATGCCGATGATGCAAATGTCGTTCTAGCGTTGCGCAGAGGTCCGACCTGGCGGCTAGCTGGCTAGCTGGTGATCGTGTGTGCATGCGTTGTGCGCTTCATGTCTAGATGTGTGCATGTGTGCATGTGCGTGTGTGCATGATCGACACGAATGACATGCCAGCATGCACGTGTGCGCCAGCTGCTAGCCATGCTGGCATGTGTGCCCATTGTCGCAGCATGCATGCGCAGCGCGCGCCGGCCAAGACCCAGCTCTTCTTTCTCGGATTACATCATGGGATCACTGACAAGCACTGGGGACAAACTTGAGCTACCTAGTGTCGCTACAGCATGCTAGCATGGATGCACTGCGTCATGGGCGTTGGCAACATCGGCAAATTCAAGCTCTCATGAGGATTGCTAGATTGTGCACCGCGCAAGATGGAGAAGCACACTGCAATGTGTGCCATGTCACCGACGACATGCATCATTAGTTGCAATGCCCACAGCATGTCACACAACAACGCTGTCTATGCGGAACCAGCTCACTGCTACAGTGATGCGCAATTTAATGACGAAACCAGAAGACTCACAACAGAAGAAAAAGAAATGTACATGGACAGCAGCGCGTACTGCGCGACAACACACTAGCACAGACATGTACGACATGCATTCAATTACATGAAGCACATCATACAAGCATGGCAGAAATAAATAGACATAATCACAGCGGTGTAGCCGTTGCATTGCACAGTTACATGAGGATGACTATTGAACAAATTTAATTATTCGTTACATCCGTCTTATGTATACACGAATATAGACATAAGTCTCTATTGTGGCAAGACCAAATCTAAGCGCTTGAAACCAAAATCATTGCACACTTCTTCGCCACCTACTATATAACCTTGATCGCGTCCCACGTACGCCGCATACAGTGCTCTCCCGTTATCATTACATAGCCCAACCACTCTTGACCCCCCACATAACGACAACTTTGGGCCCTCTTTCCACCCTTCGCGCACATTCTCCAAGTCCAAGTACTCAACACTCGTCTTTTCATCGCAATCTTGGTACTTGGGAGGGCCCCAATATCTTCCATCCCCAACGGCGTAGAGGTACCCATTAACACAGCACAGACTTAAAAACCTTCTAGCCACCAACATCTCCGGGAGCGCCTTCCACCCAGCGCTCATGTTCTTCAAGTCCAAACACTCAACGCTATTTAAAGCCCCAAATCTATCGCAACTTTGACTTCTCCCGCCAGTCGCGTAAAGCTTGTCATTGTGACAGCACACACTGAGGTCAGTCCTAGTCGTCGACATATCTGGGGCCGCCCTCCACCCTTGGTCCACATTTTTCAGGTCCAGAAACTCAACCCGCTTTTCTACCCCCGCCTCACTCCACCCTCCAACGGCGAAAAGTTTGTCGTCACAGCAGCATACTGCGTGTGCCCTCCTCTCCACCGACATATCTGGGAGCGCCTTCCACCCAGCGCCTACATTTCTCAAGTCCAAACACTCTACGCAACGAAGAATGTGTCTGGCATCAATATGAGCCCCCCCTACTACAAACAGCCGGTCATTATAAGAGCACACTTCATAACAATCCCTCTCCCAATAAGTTATATTCGGAATCGCGTTGGGGACAACACGCATGCTCTGCAGGTCCAAGCAACTAATTTTCCGGTAACCGAAAGCATAGAGCTTCTTCTTCCAGGAGCAGATTTTATTAGGACAATTCACATTTTTCGCTTCAATCTCATCCCATTGGCGGGGCTCAAAGTCGTACTCCACTATAAGTCGGACGAGTTGCGCAACACCGCCGATGCCTTGCGGAATGATTGAAGAAATCTCGGTCTCTCTTGCCTCTTGGAGAGACACGCTCGTGGAGTCTTCCCTGGCATCCTCTCCTGATCGGCCGAGGTGCCGATTGCGGCGGGACTCCCTTTCTACTTCACCGCGCCGGCGTCTCCGGTCGTATGTGCATCTGCGTGTGGGGCTTCGGCTCCGGCTATGGCTGCGGCCCCGTTTGCGTGCGGGGCTGCGGCTGCGTCTGCGTCTGCGTCTGCGTCTGCGTCTGCGTGTGCGGCTACGGGTTCGATCGCGGCCACTATCGTGGTCGCGGCCGCGGCCGCGGCCGCGCTCGTCGCGTTGTCCCTTATACGAAAACATAGTTTTTTCCAAAACCTTGGAAGGGTTTTGGTTTGTGAGAGGATGATCCTGAACGCAGGATGATGACAATGAGAGATTCTTTCTCAGCCGACTAAGACACACATGTGTTGTCACGATGATTTTTGGAAAGGCCATTTGTCCATTGAAATGTCCCTTTGTTGATGTCGTAAGGTTCCTGACCCACTTCGTTTTGGTGGAATCGAGTCTCGCGACCAGTCACCTTGCATCTACGAAACATCAAGTTTAGCTCGGCTGAGAAAGAGGGTGAAAGATGTTTCCGAAACCCGAGTTGCACCCTCATTGAGAGTAGCTCCTCTCTCCTTCCCCCCTCCCCTGCAACCATCAACGCTTTGAATCTACACTCTTGGATGCTAAACACATTGATCGGAACAAGATGACGGAAACTAACTGTGATGAAAAGTTTGCGGCCCCTTCGGAGTCGCCCGGGTTAGATTCTTCCCTGATCACCGAACACGTTACGGCCACTTCCCAAGAGTCAGGACCAACCTCCCAAACAGGTGGTCTGCGTAATTGCCTCGATCTCAACAATGTTCCGAAACCTCTGGCCGAGCTCCACCTCAGGGAAGGCATCGATGATGTCCCTCTTGATGTGTCGACCCGCCTGACATCATCGTGGACAAATGTCATTGCAGCTGGACAGATCATCGGATTGCACTTCGAGAAACAATGGCACGTGGGGAAAATCATGTCAGTTGACCCAGAGTCAGGGATGGCAGGATTCAACTGGGCAGCTCACAGGTCACCCTCCGTCAGAGCGGATGACAACGACTCTGACACTGAAAATCCTGCTTTTGAACACCTTGCGATGGCCTCAGCTGTTGCTGAAAATGAGATGCAAGCTAAAATTGCCTTTTTCTCGCCCTGGGGGAAATCGATGTGGGAAGGAATCCCCATGTCCACACGGGAAGAGTTTGATCATGTGATGGTCTAGAATTCAAAATTGAGGAAAAAATTGGACCACTCATGACGAATCGCACCGCTGATCTTGGAAAAAAATTGGCAACCCTTGCGTCTCTAAGTGTGTCCTCGGCTGAAACCATTCTGTGGAGTGACTGGATTCTTAGCAATGTTTCCACGGTCCACTCCAATGTTCCCGAGGATGACCAGGTGGCTAATGACATTGTGGTTGTGTGCAAGCAATTGGCCACTGTCATCTGCCACACCTAGACACAAAGAGGCTGTGTGCAGGTCAGCAGGGAAGCTGTTGAAACCAGACATTTTTGCATGTGCGTGTGCAAGAAGATCTGCCCACCCGTACGTGCGAATGATCATCAGTTGTCTTCCATGGTTCAGTCACAAAGCCATCACGGCATGCTAGCATGCCCATCCCACACCCATAGAGACATGCAATCAGCCTGTCATTGCACGCACATGACTATGCACATCCCTCGCTGCCGCATGCAATGCTGCGCCGTCGCCGCACAGTGCATCGTCGGCAAGCGCTAGATGAACCCACCCCCATCAACAGCTGAATATGTGTGCACACATCGCGGAATGAAATAATGTCATGATGGCCAAGCTTGGCCGTGACACGATGCAACTGAGGAGCAAGCATTGGCAGTTTCACTCATCGCTCGATTTATGTCTACTCGCACCTCTGGCCCCTCCGAAGCAACAAAACGCAACGTAGTTGGCGAACCTGCAGTTTTAACACATCGGGAGAGTCAGGCGGTGCATCCGAGGCCAGAAGGGCACACGGATGGGGGCTATTCCATGATCGGAAAGACATCAAATTCGTCGGCAGACAAACCCAAAAGAAAAAATGTGCGAAATCAAACGGCATCATTTTCCTTTTGAAAACGTAGTTGAGCCGCTCTTATCGCCTTCCTGGTTGACTTTATGTTGCGGGTGGAAATGCCATCATCATCATCATCATCATCATCATCATCATCGTCATCATCATCATCGTCATCATCGTCGTCGTCATCATCATCATCGTCATCATCATCATCGTCATCATCATCATCATCATCATCATCATCGTCGTCGTTTTGGGTACTACATTTTGGGCATTGTGTATATTGGTAGACGAGAGATGGCGCTGCTCTGTGGAACACAATATTGAGCGGACGACAAGATGAGAGAGGCGTGCCATCAAAAAGCATCATATACTCATCTACGATCCAATAGCAGACTTTTGTATGATTGACATTAAAAAATCACATACACGTACACACACACACACACACACACACACACATTTAAATATATATATATATATATATATATATATATTAGATATATATATTTGTATACTAGTATAAAGATTATCATATTAGCCACCTCAACTGCTCTATCTTCACTCACGTGCTGTACCGGATTTGCCTAACACACAACAATAAACGCATTCTCAGTCCCCGAAAAGGCACTCGAAAACAACGCGAGCCGCAACTTAGATACAACACGCATGTTACGGCGTTGCAAATCTCCCCAAACACACATGAATGCACACACACACTCACACACACACACACACACACACACACGTACACGTACACGCGCGCACACACACAAATCGCGTATTCAACAAGCAAACCAAACCACACCGTGATTGCTAGCATGATAAAGACAGGGGCTGTCAAAGCATATAGGCCATACGCTACAAGCTGCAATAAACAAAAGGAAAGAGAAGGAGGGAGAGGGGGGGGGGAGGTAAGGAATTAGTGCAAAGATCTTCGATTCTCAAAGGCAGTAGATGCTATACACACAAGACGAACTTATCAATCTCGGCTCCTAGTGCGTTTGACATAAACGTTTTTCTTGGAGAGTGTATGCATTCAATCACTTTTATTAACACATATATTGCCAATTATAATATCAATTGTTTTTCAATATTACGGAAGGACTCCAAGTAGTCACCTGACCAAACAAAAACAGAGAAAACCAAACTATTAGAATTTCCTCACACACACACACACACACACACACACACACACTCCGCTCATATCTACGCAGCCACGTGTGCTGGTGAGCAGAATCAATAACCGATTTTCTTCGCAAAAACAAGGGAAAAAGGCGCGTTAATCACGACTCATCACGCGCTGAACTTGTAAAGCTTTCACATCTGTTAGAAGATGCTGGGTTAGCGCCGAGCGGTAGCAGCAAGAATGGCGAATTCGAGTTGATTAAAATGAATGGAGCCAACATACCACGGCCAATGGGAATCCAAAGCCAAGAAAGTACGCCCAACGCTCTCTGTGATGTTGTTGCATTGCGGAGACTATTAGGAATTTGCTGCGAGTGTTTGACCGTGAGCTAACTGTGTATGCATGCGCGCGCGCGCGTGTGTGTGTGTGTGTGTATTTGTATGTGTGTGTGTGTGTGTGTGTGTGTGAGAGAGAGAGAGAGAGAGAAAGAAATAGAGTGAAAGCTTTGGCTGCTATTATTACTCAAAATAGTGCAATCTTGACAACAACTGTCCTCCTTGTTTGTCCCATCGATAATCGAAGGAATACAGCGCATAGAGCCTTATTAATGCAATAAGCGAACATAGGAGTGATAGCAGACGGGGTGTATAAGCAGAGGCTCGTGATGATTGGCTATTCCGCAAGGTTCTTAATCAACGATGATACAAAGTTGAGCTATGGTACAAGAGAGAATCGTACCTCGAGCGTTATATATATAATATAATATAATATATAAATATATATATATGTTTATATTGTGTGTGAGATTGTGTATGTGTGTGTGTGTGTGTGTGTGTGTGTGCTTATGAAATATACGCATTTAGTCACCAGCAAACGTGCATGAAGCATATCCCAGGCCTGTTCATATCAGCATAAAACGCATCGACGAAGATGCAATAAAACAACTTTGATCAGCCAACAGAAAATCAGAACAAAACCATCATATACACATTTATAATTCATAATATTGACGGTGTAGCGAGGAAACAGGGACGCGAAAGGCCAGCAGCGCATGTTGTTAATTATGTGTCGCCGTTCGCACACGGTGTATGCTATCACCCGATGAAAGGTATGCAATTTGCCAGCATCATTTGGATGTATAACCCTGCGGTGTAACATCGGCGTCAATAGATCAAGACAAATACGCGGATATATACAGGTGTGTGTTCTCTCTCTCCCCCCCTCTCCCATCCCCCCCCCCCCCCCCCCCCTCTATCCCTCTCTCTCCCTCTCTCTCTCTCTCTCTCTCTCTCTCTCTCTCTCTATCTATCTCTCTATCTCTCTAGGCTCGTGTCCATTCTGAAAACCTACCGACTGTAAGGAAAAAGTAGTAGATGTTCTCCGATATGAAAGCTACTTG
This sequence comes from Bigelowiella natans CCMP2755, assembly GCA_000320545.1. Lineage (NCBI taxonomy): Eukaryota > Cercozoa > Chlorarachniophyceae > Bigelowiella > Bigelowiella natans. The sequence continues at coordinate 36,093 of ADNK01002891.1, read as the reverse complement.
TTGCACTCGTCTTTAACAACAGAAACAACAACAACAACAACAACACCCCATGTCAGCCAATCCACATACCATCTGTATTAAGCTATAATTGCTGTAACTGTTATTCAAAGTACAAATTTTGTATTCATATTTGTTACTTCGTTAATATGTGATTTTGTGTCTGCGCGCGCGCGTGTGTGTGTGTGAGTTTGATGTATTCATGAGAGTCGTCACCTCATTAACTTCGGTTGAGGCAGCAGTTTGTACGTTGCATCTACAATCGCTTGATACCTGTTAAAGCGGTCCATTTTACAGAGAACAAACAAATACACACACACACACACAGAGAGAGAGAGAGAGAGAGAGAGTGAAAGAGAGATAAATATGCGCATATGCCCCCCCCCCCACCCACCCACACACACACACACTGGAGATACACAAATACATGGGTTAAGCAAAAACTTGACACTTCCTTCGCATGTGCATATGCTTTCATGTATTCTTCAATCTCCACACACACACACACACACACACACACACACACACCGACACGTGCGAGCTGTTAAATTCATCTACGTACCATATCAGAGAGAGAATTCTGCTAGTTGCGTAGACAGGAAGGAGCCAGAATATTTGATATAGCCAGAAGAATACGCTGATGTTGATAAAGGAACGCCCATACACACACACACACACACACGCGCGCGCGCGCGCGCGCACATGTTAATGTGAGAGCCTAGATCTCCTGAAAATATAATCTGTGTATTACGTCTCTGTGAGGAAGGCTGTAGTCGCATCTTCGAGCTTTTTGGCCTCTCCTCTAAACACGTATACAGTGTGATGAGAGGAAAGAATGTCGTTTCGATGCGATATAGACTTCACTCCCCAAGTGTCAATGGAAAGTGTATAGAGCGTTGATTATTTGTGTGTGTGTTTGTGCGGCTCGTTGGAAGTACAAGTCATCCTCTAAAAGATCGCCTTGCGTTGGAGAGAGGAACTGCAGCCTGATTTATAAGCGGGAACCAACAATTATGATAATGAACATACACACAACACACACACACACAGAGAGAGAGAGAGAGAGAGAGAGAGAGAGAGAGAGGGAGAGAGCGAGGAGAGAGAAACACCAATAATACTAACTGATTCTCATCACGAATAAGTCTAAATATAAATGGAAAAGTACGGTTGGAACGTGAGAATGAATCGTAATATTGGTAAGATGACTCCGCCCAAGAGATAATAAGATCCTAAACAATCAAACGAAGAGAGAAATAATGGTTCTCTGTGCTTGTATTCCCAAACGATTCAGTGTTTATGCGCTACACTGTATATGCATACTGGTTTGCTGGTTCGCGTTGTTTAGTCTCGTTGGGGACGGACATACGCGGCTGTATAACGTGTGAAGTTTGACTTAGTATGTGGACAGCAAACCAAGGAATATCAGGCCATTGAGGATTGCACACATGAGCGTATTCCGCCTTATCGTCGACCTACGTTTAATTCATATACATTACATCGACATCAAACACAACACATTAAAGTACAAATGCCCCGAGATTTTATCAAGCCCTCTCGGATAGCTGCTCTTTCGTAACGACAGTCACGTGCTGCTACTCATCCTTCGCAGAGGAGAGAGAGAGAGAGAGAGAGAGAGAGAGAGAGAGAGAGAGAGAGAGAGAGAGAAAGAGAGAGAGAGAGAGGAAAGGAGACTGATGACAATCACGGCGTGAGTGGAGACTTTGTGAGTCTTACGATGTGAGGAGAAAGACGAGTGGCTCTTTGAATTTTAAAGAGTCAGTAACACCGTGCATCCATGCACGAAGGAGACCCTGCCAAAGATAGGAGTAATATAGTTATTTAGAAGTTATTTACTGCGTGAAAAACCCATCGATCTCTTGAATTCTAATCTCGCCCCTCATGGCGCCAAAGCGCACATGTTCCGATAGAAAGGGTGTCCATGGCCGCTCGATGTTTTGTCACACTATTCGAACGATGACTCCCTCTCCATCACGATATCTCTTTCTCGAGTATTTTATCTAATCCTGAGAGATGATACTATTTTCCTAGGGGCTAATCCCTCCCTCCCCTCACACCTGAATCATCGCCTCGGGAAGGGGGGAGAGACGAAAGAGAGAAGAAATAATGCACAGAAAGCGACAACAGTTCTTTGTTGTCGTAGTATGCGTATCGCATTCGTTTCGTTATAATTTAGTAATTATTTTATACATAGAACGCCGTATAGTCTCAGAATGAGACTTGAAGTATATAATGTCGGTAACATATAAATCTATCGATACCAATTTTTTTTTTAAGGTGTAGTGTGTTCGCCTGTCGCAGCAAGGGGAAAGCTGCAGTTTCCTTTAAAGTACTTCCGGAGACCGAAATAGAATCTGTCAATATCGGGGATCAGAATATTGAAGACTACCTCCCTATAAAAATAGGTCGTTTTTTATACGAGCGACAACGATAATATGAAAATAATTGCCTCATTATCCTCGTAGCTGGGGCGTCAAGCCCCCCTCTCTGCCTCTCATCAATCGTAAGAGAACATGCGGAGGCGATTGGCCTCAATAGCGGAGGACGGCGGTATTCCTCCAAGCGCTAGTGACTGCAAATCGCAGCCCACTTGGAGACAATCTCACCCTGCCGGGGGCGAAGGGCTTGACGCTACGATCGTCTCGTTTGAAGGAGGAGGAGGTGATGGGTCGTCCTCGAAATCAAACGCAGAGCCCCTCGTTTCGAGGGAAGACAGGAAACTGACACGCGAGAGCATGCAAACCTCATCATCTTCGTTAGCGTTCGAGGCTGATGCAGACATGAAGAGATATCACTCCACACCTGCTCTTCCCAAATCGGAAAGAGGCATATCAACCAGAGCGGTCGCGGGCACGCCGATCTCCTTCATTGACATTGACCCAGCCAAGAGGCTCGAAACAGCGCGAGTGCAATACGGATCCGCCAAACCTAGGAGACATGCGCCGCTTTCTGCGAGACCAGAATTCCGCTCTCGAATAAATCTCGACTATCTTGGCCAGCAGATTTTCACGCTACGACACTCTACCCGCCAAAAGAGAGGAGGCGGAAAGAGCACAAAGCGAAGGCCGATGTCGTGCGTCGGGCGGGCGTCGATCTCAAAATTTTCTGAAGAAGAGGGGAGAGCCTCGCACATATTCTCATCGGCCCTATTCAACAGCACCGGCAGCAGCAGCGAGAAACCGTCATCTGCTGCGGTCTCCTCCTCCTTTGGTCATCATCGCTTTATAGAGCATCCTCAGGACACTGATCTCAGGTTGCACAATACAGCTGATATGACAACAAAGAGTGCTGTTGCTGCAGGGCCCATAAGAGAGGAAAAATACATGACCTCACGCCAAGAGCAGCAGCAGCAGCAGCAGTTAATACAAGCACCCTATCCCGAGCTCCATCAGCAGCAGCAGCAAGCGCAAATAGGCCCTTGGGTAAATCAACATGATTACAAACAGCATCACGAAATCCACCACTTCGCCAACAACCAGGCCAACAAAGGGACGGTCTACTATAGTCATAATACCTATCCTCCTCACGATGACGTCAAAGCCAACACCCCAATAGACCACAGGCAGCAGCCGCAGCAGCAGCAGCAGCACCAACACGTTGGGGTTATCTGGACAACTGCACAGAGCAATCAAAGCAGTGGTGGCGGCGAAGGGACTGCCGTGGCACATAGAGATGACGTCGGCTATCGCCCCTCTGCCCATTACCGAAACAGTGGCAATGCTGACCACAGCGACGAGTTCCTTCGCCAAGGCCAACATCAGTCTTTCCATCAGCATCACAATCCCGCTTCAGGCAAGGAATTGCTCGCAAAACCACATCGCCAAAGTGCTGCTGCCAAGGCTAAGGCTGTGACGACTAGGGAACACGCTGCTGCTGCTGCTGCTGCTGTTGCTTCAACAACGGTAGGAGGGGACTATTCTGACCTGTCGGAAGAGGGGTCAGAGTCAGAGGGGGGGGGGCTAAACAGCGATCCGGAGGATCTTATTCGCTCGCAGGTTACTCACACTCCACAGATCTCGCAGCGCTACACGTTCATCGAGTACCTGGGGCATGGAAGCTATGGGCATGTATACGGCGCGGTTGATATGGAGACTGGGGAGAGGGTCGCCATCAAGAAAATCACAGGGGTGAGGAGGATGGTGATGATGGTGATGATGGTGAAGATGGTGGTGGTGGCGGTGGCCCTGAATACAATAAAGGATATACGCATATGGAATCTCTCTCCCTCTCTCTCTCTCTCTCTCTCTCTCTCTCTCTCACACACACACACACACAAACATATTTCATATATATATATATATATATATATATATATATATAGTCGTGCTCTGTCTCTCTTACCTTCCCTCCCCCCCCCCCTCCCTTCCCCCCTCATCGTCTTAACTTCCTCTCCTTTCCAAACAGGTATTCGACGACGTTATGCACGCAAAGAGGCTGCTGCGTGAGCTTCGCATCCTGCGCGTGCTGCGGCATGATCACATCATTGAGCTGCGCGACATCCTTGCCCCAAACGACATCAACAACTTCAACGAGCTGTACATCGTATTCGAGTTTGCAGATACCGACCTGCAGAAGCTGATCACCTCAAGCCAGTACTTCACCAATCTCCACATACAGTTCTTCCTGCAGCAGATCCTCATCTCTCTCAAATACGTGCATTCGGCGAATATCATACACCGCGATCTCAAGCCCGCCAACATCCTCATCAACGCCAACTGCTCGCTGCTGCTCTGCGACTTTGGCCTTGCGAGGGGGACCAATGAGGCGACGGGGAGGAACGTGGCACCGCTGAGGAGAGGGGAGAGAGGTCATTTGAGAGGCTTCTTTCATTTTTTGCACCTGATGGTATATCGACGTTTTCAACCACAGTATATATATATATATATATATATATATTGATATATATATATATGCGAGGGCGCCGCAGATGCAGCCGCTTTTAGACGAATGGCGCGTTAACCGTATACTATATGTTCGTTCGCGTGTTTGTGTGTGTGTCCGCGATCGATGCCGCTCTCCCTCATTGTTGGTTGCGCTCTTATCAACAGCAGGCCCCCCCGCTCCCCGCAGAATGCACTCACTCCGACCCCATCGGCAATCGTCCGAAGGGAAAGCGCCACCGTCATCGTCATCATCCTCCTCCGCCTCCGCCTCCGCCTCCGCCTCCTCTCGAAAGAGAAAAGAGGCACCGCTCGCCGCCATCCGAATGCCAAAAGGGCCTTTCCCAACCGTCGCCAACCAGCTCACCAAGCACGTCGTCACGCGCTGGTACAGGGCCCCAGAGTTGATTCTGCTGGAAAGCAACTACAACTGCTCCATTGACATCTGGTCAGTCGGCTGCGTCTTGTCGGAGCTGCTCAGCATGCAGAGGGAGAGCTTCGCGGATCCGCAAGATCGCCAAGCGTTGTTTCCAGGAAAGTCGTGCTTTCCTCTCTCAGCAGACCACCCCCTCGCATACACGCACCCCCACGACCAGCTCTCCGTCATTTTCGATGTGATTGGAACCCCGGGGAGGGGGGATATCCAGGCGGTCAGCTCTAAGAAGGCTCGTAGGTATTTAGAGTCGTTGGAGAAAAAGCCGCCAAAAGACTTCAAGGGGATGTTCCCCGGCGCCGACCCCCTTGCGTACGTGATGATGTTTCTGTGCTGATTCGATGATGGGGGGGGGGGGAGGGGGGGGAGAACCAATAACTGATTGATGATGATGACGATGATGATGACGATGTGTGTGTAATGAATATTGGAAGATATGTCATCGTACGATGAAGATGGTCGCTATTGATGATACGAAGGAAGCTCTTCTCGCCTCTTCCCCCCACATTTGATGATGGCAATTCTTCTTTTTTCTTTTTCCCTCTGAGAAATTGATGATGTTGATGATGATGATGACGACGACTCCGCATTGTTCGCTCAGCTTGGATCTTCTGAAGAAGATGCTGCGATTTAACCCTCACGAGCGCATAACCGCTCGCGAGGCTCTTAACCACGAGTACCTGCGCGACGTGAGGGACGCGGCAGCGGAAATGAAATCAACGAGGGATCCTATATTCTTCGAGTTTGAGGACGCGCCGATCACGAAGTCCATGATAAAAGACCTCATCGTGAAGGAAGTCCTCTTCTATAACCGCGAGCTAGTTGAGCGCCTGGAGACAGCGAAGAGAGACGATATGCATTCTTCCTCATCACCGTCGATGCAATATGCAAAGCGTGTGCGTAGATGATAGAGCGTCTTCGTGTTACATTGAGGCGGTGACGCAGCTTTCATCGGTAGGTGGGGGTTGAGAGAGGGGAGGTTCGCCTTTCCTGGGAGGACTGGTGATAATAATGAATTGTTTTATTTTAAAAAAAAACTATATAACTCTGTCTAGTAGTAGGTTTCCCGTTTGAAATTTAGATCGTCATTATAAATGTAATATTCGAAGCTGTGCTGTGCGGTACATGCATGTATTTAAGGTTGTAGGCGACAACTGTATATATATATATATATATATATATATATATGAGACGGATGTAATGAAGAATTAAATTTTTTCAATGGTCATCCTGATGTAGCTGTGCATATATATATATATATATATATATATATATGTTTGTAGTATATACAGATGATGAATTATTTGGCAGTACGCGCAATCGCAGCACATATCATGAGCATACACCGTTGTGTGTCTTGCTACTAGCTTGCTGCCGCGCCGTGCACTCTCACTGGGCGTTTTTTGCTGTACATATTAGCTTACTTATGCATTTTAATTCAAATGCTAACGCTGCCCTCCAATGCTATATTTGCGAATGCATACGCTGCCTGCAGGCTTCGTTGCAGAGGCCCTTAGCCTACAGCACTGCTGATATACTGCGGTTTTTGCGTTGTTCATGTTCCAATATCATATATATAGCGCTTCGGCTAAATCGTACGTGCTGCAGCGCGCAGTTTGTATATTTGACAGAGATAATCTCGCAAATCAAAAATGGCAGCCTGGGTAGATGAAGCTACCACGTAGTACGCTAGTACGTGTCGCGTGCATTCTGTCAAACCGAGGCTTTGATGCACATCAGGTCTTGATTCCCACCGCTATACATCTAGACATGGAAGTCTGCTTACGACGCGCGCACACGAACCATGGAGGATGCTGCGCACTGCCTCGCCTTTTTTACAGATGTTTTCCTGGTGTGAGTCGTCATAGCAAGGGAGCATCCTGCACTTATCCTAGAGCTGGATCTTCAAAGAACGCGCTTGCTGCAGAAGGGATGGGGGAAGGAGCAAGCTCGCGAACATGCTGTGCTACTTCGCGGTGGTTGAGGACGCCGCGCTTAATCCCTAAAATCCACGCCTGACGAATCAGGTTCTCCCTGTCGCTCGAGAAATGCGCCTTATCCACCGCACCAACAGGGAGAGATCGGTGAGGGAATACATGCCAACGAGATGAACGATTTACAGATTCAAAAGGAAAATAAAAACCAGGCCTTTTAAGATAAATATAAGCGTCGGCCCACTACCAAAACACAACGAAGTAGCAAATAGACGAGGTAGAGACAGAGAGGGCACTCTAAAAAACGATCTCCCTTGTTTAATAAGCTAAGCTCCATTTCGTTCGCAAACACGCTGAATGCGTTTGCGAGCTCGACTTCATCTGTCTGGTAATGATTGAAAATGATATTCACTGCAACCTGTATTAGCTTCTTCTAATCCCTGATATGGTAGGTACAAGTTAGGAATACATATAATGTATATAATATAAACATTCATATGCAAATGGGCTGGGTACGATTTACTTTCATTGCTTCTTCCTCTGTAAGTCGATGCTTTGCAAAGTACTTTCCCTAACAATACCACGATGATTATTCGAGTTGAGTTATAGAAGGGCGCAGAACTCAGGCACACTGCAATATTGGACTTTAAAAGCACATGAAAATGCTCGATATAAGCAGCAATGGAAACTTAATGCAGCTTAATTTTTTTACTCTAATCAGCTGTTGCAGCAAGCTGCTGCGAACGGCTATTTACCTCTATGTGTAGGACTGGGATATCAAATTTGTATTTATTATACCAGTTTTGATGCTCCTCATCGGTGATATCAACAGCTAACCGAAGCAACAGATGAGGATGAGGCGCGACAGAAATCATTGCTCATGTGATGTGAAATCAACGAAGAAAGAAACAAGGATGAATATCTGCATGGGGTGGAGGAGAATCACCTGCCAGAGTATGAGGATATTCGTCTTTGAGTGCTGCTAGCGTGTCTTTTACTCTGTAATCAATTTCAATCCGCATCGTTTCGGTATCGTATATATTAATATAATCGAAAGCCTTAAAGGTTACGAGCTTCATAACTGAGAAATACTGTTGTATTTGTGGCCACTTACTTATCGCATAAGCTGCAGTCTTCTTTCGTAAATAACTTGATAACAGGTGAATCTAAAACATAAACACATTACGTACAAAAATACACGCAAACACACACACACACACACACACACACACACACACATATATATATATCAAGAGAGAGAGAGAGAGAGAGAGAGAGAGAGAGAAAGAGAACGCAAACACCAACACATAGAACAAAAAGTTAGCATACTACACTCCTAAAGACAACTCAACACAAACATATGCGAACGCATATCGTTGCATTCTCCGAATAACCTGGAGGGCCTTTCCACACAGTACCGGATACTGAGGCTCCAGGATTATTCATTCTTCCAATGCAATGGATCGATGAAATCGCACCGTGCTGTGACCCACCACCCCCCCAGACGCGCATTCGATTCGTACTTCGTGATAGCATCATCATCAGAAGACCCGCCCGCTTGACTGCTGCGGAACTCATCGTTTGCAAAGAAGCAGATAGCGTGTGTCAGGGGAGAAGGGGGGGGGCAGTCTGGATTATGATTGCTCATTTGGACATAATATTCTCTTCGTTTGATAAAACGCGAGAATTTAATGTAATATAGAATCTGCGACAAAGAAGAAAGCCATATTTCCTAAAAATCAAACGGCGTTTATGAAAAATTGAATCACCCGATAAAGGATAAGCTATAGGTGTTCCGAATATATAATTCATAATAGATAAAACGCAGGTAATAATTCAGCTGAATCGAAATATAAATATGTCGCAGAGTAAAAAGAAGCACCTATTATCTCTAATAGCATCCATGGTAGTCTGAATTTATTGATCATTTCGGAGATCATGGGGCTGGGCCGCTCACCCCTCTCCTCCGTTGCGACGATTCTATTCTATCTAGCAGACGCTGCTGCTTTGAAAGACGGTGGCAAATAAACAAGTCATCAAGAATAACTGCTTGCAATTTCTCACAAAACGGACGCATTTTCCCATCAGGCGCGGGTGATGATGGCCTTGAAGAGAAAGAAACCTGCACGTTATCGGGCTCGAGAGAATTAGGCAGCAGCAGCAGCTGCAGTAGCAGCAGCAGAGAGAATGGAGGCAATCCAATCGACCCGGTGCTAAGCCAGGAGAACAGTGAGTGGTTGGTTCTTCCACAAAAATATGATTTTACAATCTCAATTCTTACTCGGTCGTAAGGCGTGTGAATGCGTGTGTATTTGCGTGTGTGTGTGTGTGTGTGTGTGTGTGTGTGTGTGTGTGCGTTTGTGACGGTAGCTGGTCAACATATAAGATTCAAAGAGTCAATGCATCTGGTAAGTTGCAGCCGAGTAGAGGCTCGAAGACGAGTTACATTAAAAAAAAAACACGAGCAGTGTTAAATGTACGTGGCGCTGGTATGCGGGTGTGTGTGTGTGTGTGTGTGTGTGTGTGTGTGTGTGCGCGCGCGCGCGTGTGTGTGTGTGTGCGAATTTAGATGTTGCAAGTTAAATGACCATCACGAAGAATCAAAGCAACCTATACGTACCCTTTCAAACGTAATTACTCGTCAGATGTCTCGGTGGAAGAATTTCTATGCAAAGTACACACACGCTCCTGTGGTATGACCATGCACGCGCACGCGCACGCGCACGCGTATATGTCGATGTCCATAATGTCTTGACGAATGGAGATATACAGTACGCGTGTGCGTGTATGTGTGCTTGTGTATAGTTGTGTGTATATGTGTGTGTGTGTGTGTGTGTGTGTGTGTCAAGAAGCATGTTTTCTATGATGTAGGCAATTTGGATGTGCATATACGCATCTGTATGGTGGTATAATGTGGTTTTCTTCATGTTCAGATATTCAAGGGCCTTGCTACTCATTGGCCAGCAAAAAGGTGTGTTTGCCCGACATTCGATGCAAGTTTAGATATTACATGCATGTCTCTCTCTCTCTCTCTCTCTCTCTCTCTCTCTCTCTCTCCCCGCGCTTGTGTGTGTGTAGTTAGGCTTGAGTTTAATTTGTATGGGTTTGCTTCGGCCCATGATATATAAATATATATATATATATATATATATATATATTCTATGGTGTGTTTGTTTAGATGGAGCTACGCCGATCTAATTGGAAAGTAACGATGCATATGTACACGTATTCCCAACCTAACATCTGTGTAAATCTTCATCGCATAGTAGGGAAAATACACGCCCATACACACAGACAGTAATATATATATTGTATATTATATATATATATATATATATATATATATTATTAATATATGTATATATAGAAATGGTACTTTGTCGTATTTCGTTATTCATGAATCCTAGCTTCTTCCTGCATTGATAATGTACAACGCACGTCGTCGTCAATCCGACGGTTCTGGCAATTTGTTAGGGGCAATTTGGGCGATAACACCTTCACCTACTTTGAAGACTTTCTCATGTTGGCCAGCTATAAATCTTTCACAAGACACACGCACACACAGACTGTTTGTATAGGCTGAATCATACGCAGCGAGAAAGGAAGAGAGAGGGGGAGAGAGAGAGAGAGAGAGAGAGAGAGAAGGGGGTCGCAGGGAGAGAAGAGATGAAAGCACACATTACTAACAATGTACGAAATCATATATAAAAAGATATGAATATAAATACATATAAATGTAGATTATATATGTAGGTATATGAAGGAAAAAGAGTACCAATCTTTACATTGGAAAAAACGAAGGTGGTTTCTCCCATTGCCCTCATCTCTTAGACCTAATCCCAAAACGCACAGAGAAATGAAGGCCTTCTTTCGCCACAAAAGCACTCTTAAACCATACAGATCACGAGCGTGGCCAATGCCATCAGTTTGCATCCGTCTCCATTGAATATATGTAATGCGGAGTTTGCTACCTGCTAACGTCGTCTGCTGCATCATTAGATACGGCTTTGATTATGGGATTGTAGATCAGTGTCCAATTCTCACAAGGGATTTTAAGGTTTATTTCGGCAAAATAGCTCTACATCTACACCCACTTGTAACTTTCCTTGAAGCACTATAATGCCTATGATGATGATGTTAAGACGTGCAGCGTTTATTTCAGAAATGGTGAAATAAAGATACGCATATGTAGTTGATGAGCTGCAGACAATTGAAATTTTATATATAATTTCAGATTCCGAAGTACTTCTCGCAATGCCTCCTGCAGGTTGTTTGCAGGGCTATGTAGAATGGGCGCGCTGTTATGGCGGTGTCACGCATGTGATATTAGCGATTGCAAAATCACAGCTTTTCCATCCATTGCTCGCATGGCCAAGTAGAGTATGCACAATCACTAACATCCGACGATTTCCTTACAGACTCTCTCCCGCAAAGACGCTGCGAGGAATCCCAAGAATGTCAGGTGAGGCGGACTTTAAGTCGCTGAATTTGCAAGTCGTATCGGTTTGCTTTTGTTGGTACCGAAATGTATCTACTCACGATCATCACAAAGGCTTTATGGGGTCAAGAGTGGAAATACGAAGCTCGCGCCTTTAAACATGCTCTCTCTCTCTCTCTCTCTCTCTCTCTCTCTCTCACACACACACACACACACACACACACACACAAACACACACACGCACAATCACAACCGAGTGCTTCAGCCGGGACGAAAACCACACAATCTGCAAATATGTGTGTGTGTGTGTGTGTGTGTGTGTGTGAAAGATATTTCTGGCCCACAATGATGATTGGCAGTCCGCAGACAAGATCCGAGGTAATAACTACAGCAGTCGCAATGTGTACAGAGTGGGAGATGTGAGAGGGAGACAGGGGCGTTTATATGCTAGCGTGGATGCTTGCGTGTGGTTTGGCTAATGTAAAGAATGTGTATGTACACATACACACACACACACACACACATATATATATATATATATATATATATATATATCAACACGACGACTGCAGCATCATCTTGACATCATCGACATAATTCGTTGGTAGATTCATTACGACGATGACGGCCTTCCATTCTGGATGGGGGTAGCATCACCCAGGAACACAAGAATATACATATAAACAAATGTGCTCGCACGCGCACACACGCACACACACACACACACACACACACACACACACACATATCTCTAATAATGCGACCCACATCCTCTCGAATTACATCTTTGCGCCGTTTTTCGCGTTTTTACATGAATGTGGAAGATGTGCATATGTGTCTATAATCGATGCGACAATCGCTTGCTCGCATTGATGTGATTCCAATATGTTTTTGACCAAGGTATATTTGCCGCATTTCTGTGATATTCGGTGGTGTGTTTCTCAAACATTAGCTGGTGAGAGGCAAGAAGCTCTTTCGCATTCTCACGCCGTCGCTAAATGCTCATCTTGTTAACCCGGAAGCGAGAAGGTGTAATATGCTATATATGAATACATGATATTATAGATATATGCGTGGGGGCGGGTGGGGTGTATGTGCGTAGATGTAGAGCTTTTCCCAATGTGAGACTAACTTATCAGCCTTTTACACGATTCTTAGTTGGCCTTCAATATTAGATCAAGACTCTTCTCAGCCTGGGTGAATTTATATGTAGACATGAAATATGTGCGCAAACTTCACGATATATAATATATATATATATATATATATATATATTATAATATGTAGGAAAAAATATTTTTTTAATACTTATTCATATAATATATGTATATATGAATCTGAGATCAATATCTGGATAAAACTTCACCTTTTTGTCAAAATAAACTCGATCACAACTCACTGCAGCACTGAGGGATTGAGCGTATAATCTCACTTGTCATCTTACAAATAGACCTTACGAGACTTCCTCAGCCATTTATCCTGAGGCTTTTCGCAAGCCGTCGCAATCCTATGGTCGTTAGCGAGTTCGGTTTCCACGCCAAAAACAACGGGAATGAGTATATTTGACTTCCTGTATGTTACTTGGGTGCGCGTGGCCATGTGTGATCTCTCAGAGTTTGAGATATTTCGGCCGGATAGCTACAAACGGCGCTTTCCAAAAATGTGTGAGTTGCACGTATATGAGGTGAAGGCATTTACATAGCATAGCCGACGGCCAATTGTTTTGGCATGTGCCCTAATTGACCACTGCGCACGTGTAACCCCCCCCCCTCTTTCCTCTCTCCGTGCATACATTGTGGAAGGAATATGACATCTAGCAAAAAACAATAGCGTTTGAATGTATCGTGTCTATTTTTTTTAGGGAGAGCTACATGCCGGGGATGTTATTTATATACCGAATTCCTCACCTCATGGTATAGTACAATAAACAGTGCGGAGTGAGAAATATGTTGGAGAATACCGATTATTCTCCTCAAAAATGCTGGGGAACTGTTAATTTATATAAACTTCATTGCGAGTGTGTATGTGTATGGTTTAAGTTGATTTATATTATCATTCATTTTTTCCAGGGGCCTTAAATTTGGAAGAAACAATAGCCATTACGGCAAATTATGCCAGCCCTAGAGACTCTAGTGAGTCTCTCTCTCTCTCTCTCTCTCTCTCTCTCTCCCCCCCTCTTACCAATCTTGAGGCAAACACACGCACTCACATTTATGAATTTCGGTACAGTCTCGCGCTTAAACTGACTATCATTCGATGAATGCCCTCTTGCAGCTCAGATGGCCTACTATCGTGCGGATTGCGACAAGGGAAGCGCACGGCCCCTGTGCAAGCATTTCGAGGGGGGGGGGGAAGAGGAGTTCGCCTTCATGGAAAAAGATTATTTCAGGTTGGAGAGCCCCTGACCGCTTTCTTGATTTCTGCATGTTTATTCGGGCTTATGTGTGTGTGTTTTTTTTTTCAAAATCGTGGAATTACATCATCAAAATCAAGAGCGAAAGAAGCCAGAATACTGCTGATTCACCCGATATTTTCGGAGTTTTGAACGCAATTGCCCCATATATATATATATATATATATATATATATATTTATATATACTGCGAAGGGATTTGATTTCGTCTTTTTTGTGATTTGCAGTTATGCCGGGTATACAGAAAGTCGGTGGTGTGAGGAGCGAAGGTGTTCATTTTCCCCGTTATTTCTGCGAATAGAGCGATTCTATTTTTTCGAAATATCTATCAAACCATTGAAACTACCGAGTATTTCCAATTTGAGAATTGCATTTCTCGCCCTCCATCAATGAGCGATGTTTTTATCCTTCAACAGGACTGCCCTCCAGCAATCATTGATGAAGGTGGGGTGCAAAATATTACAAAATAGAACAATTCATTCATTCTCAGAAGGAACAGATTGTCTTAGAAGTATGTCACGCCAACCAATTAAGGTTTCATAATAAATTGAGATTCTGTTCGTCGATTTAGGCCGGAAATGCTCATTCTGTCAACCAGGAGCTATTAGCATTGGAGAGGTTTTGTGAAACTGTGATGTGAAACGTTTGTCTTCCAGCATCACTAGATCATATGGATCCCAGCTCAGGAACGAACGATTCGTGGAAGAACGATTTCGTCTATGTCGTTAATAAAATGGTTTTTTAAAAAGAGACATCATGCGCTAGCCATTATGCCTAGCTCGCTAGCGCTACTGCTTCGATTGAGACGACAAGTGCTGCTGCCACTTCATGAGTCGTGTTTGCAAGAGCAACGTACGGTCCTATATAGCTAAATGTAACGTGCCATATGCGTGATTCAAGAACCCACTTGGATGACAATGTGCATGCACATGCTTGCTGGGCATGGGGTGATGACTCATTTCTTGATGATTGGAATGAGCGCTCGAGGTAGAACAACTTGCAGCACCGCTAGACCGACGTTGTGGCGTGCAATGCCGTCATCTTGCTTTCAACTGTGACGGATTGGTTTGCTGGTGCCACACCAGCAAACACTTCTAGACCCATTGTCGATACTTTCTCCTCTCTCCTTTCTTCCACCATGCTAGCATGTTCCGCATCGTCACTGGGAGTGAAAAATGCAATGCGGTTGCACGGCTGAGAGAACTCCAGAACGTGGGCCTCACTCTTTCAGAGACACATTGACACTTTGGAGGTTGTTGGCAGCCTCTCACAATCTCATGCGCCTCAGCATCTCATTGCGGTTTTTGGCCAGAACGCTGAGCGTTGGAAACTAAATTGCAACTCGTTGCTCGTGAACAATGAACAATGAACAATGAAGAAAGCGTCGTGGCATCTGCCTCCCTGCGGCATTGCCGTTGTTGTTGTTGTTATGAAACACAACCGGATTCCATCTTCGGCTGACAAAACAGAAGAATTTCTTCCAGAAACGCAGGCAATTAATGGCTTTAACTGAATTGCATGCCATTCATGAATAAATCCCTGTTTTCTTGGTTGTCGTCCGATAAAAACGACATGGAATGTTGTGTATGTTTGGGTAAACCTTGGTTTTTGACCTGTCGTAGGGCTGAAGTGAACGAATGAATGAATGAATGCAGCATGAATGAAGTTCGACAGAATTTGATCGGCACTGTAACCGTGATATGGACGACCTGATGAATCTAAACAGAAAGTCAGTTTTCTGAATCGAAATGTGACGTTATGGTGATCAAATATAGGATTATCCCGGGGAAAATCCAGGGTATTTCTTGCAACACATCCTGCAACATCTGTAACAAGCCCCGGCCCGACTGAGAGACAACCACTCGTTCCAATGCTGGTCTCTGTGCGGTCGTGCAGGCGCACCAGAGCAATGCTTTACGCTCGGCACTTCCATAGCCATCATCGCTTTGAACTTGGTCAGAGGTTAACGTGGTTCCAGGGCTCGGGGCAGAAGGCAATGGCACGTGGCCATTTGCTACGATCACACCACTCGCCTCGAAGAATGCTTTCGAGTCGTCCGTCGCCCCAGAGACTAGGGAGGGTGGGACCACGGTATATTGTCATAGCATGCCCGTTGGGTGCGCCGTTTTCCTCGCTCAGCCGTAGTAGCAGCAGGAAATGTAGTTGATTCATGCGTATTACGAGTAGCGACGTATTGATCGGTCAAGGGCGATGCCAGTAAGAGACCTTGCAATTAGAAAGGGTGGAGGACAGACACAGGGGGGCTTGCCTTATTTTTTTAGATGCTGGAGGGGCGTTGCTTTTCGTTGTCACCGGCTAAGCTATTCTAAATGCAAGCACGGCAGAATTCAGCTCTTTTAGTCAAGCCATCCCACCCACTGACCGGCCATGTTCTTGCCTGCCCTCTATGTTGTGGTTAATTAGCGGTGCGAATTCTGGTGCTCCCTCGACACAAACAAGAGTCGCATTCGTGGTGATGTCAGGTCTCATCGGATCGGTAAGGAACAAACGAGTGCCATTTAATTTGTCAATCGAAAATGGAACTCTGGGGGAGGGGGAGAGAGAAATATATATATATATATATATATATATAGAGAGAGAGAGAGAGAGAGAGAGAGAGAGAGAAGATGGGGGAGAGGGGAGCGAAGGGGGAGATGGAAGAAGTGATTGATTTTATTCTTACTAAACCAGGCGACTTACTGGTTGATGTCAAACGCGTTGAGCCCCACGATATACAACCCCAAAGTCCCCGATTTGGACAGGAAAAACCTCGGGCTGAGTCCTAAAGATTTCGCCAAATTGCTCGAGGATGGCGATACAGGTGTAGAGAATATAGGCACACAGCGCCGGTGATGCAGGATGCCTCCCACGTTAATATCAGATACCAATGTATTAGTCGTTGTTATCACTACCGACAGCGGCAGCAAATTCGAATCTATTTGCCATTTCCCTTGAATTGCGACATAATCCATAGACCTTTGCTGTGCATGTTGTGAATTGCCCAGTGAGCATTCTCACCGCTGATCTCTCGCATCTACGCGCGAGGCTCGTGCCAGGAACGGTCAGTTGTTTGTAGTCGTGGGGATACGGCGGTAGTAGGATAGTAGGATGGCCGCACATGCTCACACATCTTAATCAACGATGATGATGACATCGAAGCTTTTTACTCTTTCGCATCTGCCAGACATGTCTGTCCCCTGCTGAAATGCTCAAATCCCGTAAAATCAATCAATCAGAAGGAGGAGGTGCTTCAGCGCCAATCGCTTCTCTCAGAAGACTTTGCGAGGAAGATTGCACAGACACAAGCCGAGAGCTCCGCCACTTACAGGCGCAAGCCAAGATTATATGCACCGGTGGGTGGTGGCATTCGTTAAGGAAATGCTAGCGTGTATAGTACACATGTATTCGATTGCCCATGCGTTTTGCGTGCTACTGCCATCCTCACCGTGCTCTGCTTGTGTGACTGTATCTCTCTCTCTCTCTCTCTCTCTCTCTCTCTCTCTCGATCTCTCTCTCTCTCTCGATCTCTCTCTATGTGTGTGTGTGTGTGTGCGTGTGTGTGTGTAGTGTTTTTGCGGGAGAATCGGTTTTCAAAAGGATGGCGAGGGCCTAGTGCTCGCGATTTGGTTGATGGTGGGGAGGGGAGGGTATGTATTGATATGATTATGCTGCTTCTCAGGTATCTGGACCTGAATTCCTTGCACATATAGCTACAATACCAAAGGTCGGGTACAGCAATTTTGGTGAAGTAAAAACACAACAATATGTGGTTGAGCGTGTGTGTTTGTGTGTTTGTGTGTTTGTGTGTGTGTGTGTGCGTGCGTGTGTGTGTGCGTGTGTGTTTGTATATTTCACGATCGAATGCGCACGATGGCATGCACTCAGACTGAATGGAGACCGGAAACTCCGTCCGTGGGCGGCTATTTTTCCTCCTTCCTCACACCATCCTTATGGTTACGTTCTTCCTCGTCATCATCGCCATCATGCACATCCTCGTCCCCATCGTCGTCGGCATCGTCATCATCACAATCATCATCTACGAGCGATAGCAACAACTGGTGTTTGGTTGTCTTCAACCCAAAAGATGTTGAGGATGCTTTCGTCGAGGTATTCGGGGGGGGGGGGGGGGAGAGGGTTAGTATACTCGTTATCGGAGCAGCAAATTCATATTAGATAGCGCTTTTGGGGGTATGAAGGAAAAAATCTGCTGATATTTTGCATAAAGAACCGCGCTGTTGTGTCTATAGCGCATATGCTAAGAATAGATTGGGTTGTGGCGTATTAGGTAACATGGAGAAATATAGTGGACTTATACGTGCAAAGAGTGTTTCCAGGGCCTTCGGTAGTACTCTGCACATCTCCTAACCATCCTACTGAATCGATATATCGTGACTGTGCCGTCTAAATCAATCTGGTTAAACTCACGGACTGCTCTTTTCTCATATTGTATTGCTGAAAAAAACGTGTTTTGTTCGATTGCTGCTTCGATGTCGTAGTTTGCCAATCTGCGAAGAAAGATAGAAAATCATAGAGACGGAGTCATCCAGCTTGATCATGGCCACGGTGACGATGACTATGGTGCGGGGGGGGGCGTCTCGGAGCAGAGGATTGTTTGGCAGACCAGAAACATGCAGCCGATAAATGTGGAGGACTATATTAGAGGTAGTTGTGACGGAAAATAATATAAAAGCGACCTCTATTTCTATGTAGAATAGAGTTGGTTTGAATTGCTCACTTGCGCTAATGATATTATGTGTAATAATAAGCGGAGGGGCATAGCGACCCTGCGCCGACAGCATCATCATCCTCTTCGCCATCCCCATCCCTGGAGACTACAACGAGGCTGCTAGCATCATACATGGGGCTTCTCGATCAAGAGAACGCACGTATGCAACCAAAGCAGCGACATAACATATAAATACACCTCTTTCTTTTATCATTTGGCAAACGGTGCGTATGCCTTCTCCATCTCTAATCCCGTAGCATTTGTATCCCCCCCCCCCCCCCCCCTCCACATTTAGGTTGGCATCATGCGTTTCGGCGCGCAGCGTCAGAGGAGGGACCACGTACTGGTGTTAGAAATGCCAAGGCTGATGACTCCTCTGAGCCTGAGGTTTCTTCGTTGCGCTCCGTGGACTATGAACGGATGTATTTTGTGTCAGATGAGGCAATACAACGGCTAGATAATGTGGAGGTCATCTCTCTCTCTTAGCGCTTCTTCCTCCCCCCCTCCTCCTCTAGTCCTCCTCCTCCTCCTCCTCCTCCTAATCTTGGAGATTATTGGAAATAGCTCTCCCGATAGTGGGGTTGGCAGCTATACTAGTATGGCTTGCCCTGCATTCTCGCATTCATTCAAGTTGGTGCCAAGCAGGGGAGCGATTTCTTTGAGCGACTTGTCTGCTAGTCTAGATGCATCCCTGCAGCGCCACATGTACATGGTGTGGCGTGCTTTGTATTGTAGTCATTATATATCGTGATGCTTGCGGAGGACGCGATGGTAGGTCAGTTAGAAGGTCTGCAGGTGGTTCTATCATGTATGCCGAAACAGTGATTTGTAAGCACTTCTCTATCTATATGCTATGTGCGCTGATAATAGACAATACGTAAATAACGCTACTTTGTACATGGCGGCCATCTTGCTCACTGCGCGTGTTTGTGTACATGGCGCGTCGCATGTTGTATCGGATCTTTAGCCGCATCTGGCGCATATAAGAGCCGATCGTGCCAAACGTGAGCGCAGCATGTGCGTGGCGTATAAACTAGATAAAAAGCGCTGATGCAAATGTATATCATCGTGCAAATAATCTATATGCAGATGCACACATCCTACACTTCCTAGACTTCGTACGTACACGCATTCTTCAAATATTTGGAATTAAGATTCGATGCGAATAAATAAGCATGCTGCATAGTTCGCTACTTAGACACCCTAGCCAGCTAGCTAGCTAGCTTGGAAACGGCTTGGACTAATGATAATAATACGATAAATATAACATATTTAACACGAAATCACAAGGAACACCGTAGCATCTTCATGCATCAAGCTACTTGTTAAGGCATCGAGTGATGCAACTCGCTCATTTAACCAGGCTATATGGGCCATATACCCATATCCCCATCACTCGTCACCGTTCTCGTCATCAGACGATGAGCCGTAATTCCCTAACAGGCCCACCAACGGACCCGGCTCTTGGCCACGCGTAGCACCGCCACCGTTCTTCTCCTCCTTTCTCCGACTGCTCTCAAGAGTTGTACCCGCCCCTAATGATGGCGACGATGGCGGTTCGCCGGTCTTTGTTTTCGGTATTCGCTTCCTCTTTTTCTTGCCCCCAGCGCCAGAGTCCTTCCCCGTGTCCGTCTCGAGGTGTAAGCAAGGTGTTATTATTGAAATAGCTGAAGCGTCTCCCCCCTCCTCAGACACGTACTCTATAACGTCATCTGACGGCTCAGGGGGGGGGGGCTCCTCATCACCCACCCGTGAGCCTGCTTGGGGTGTAGTGTGATGCGTAGCAGCCTCGGGGTACTGCCCAGACGTGTCGGGGTATTCAAGCGAAGATGGAAAGGAGGAGGCCGAAGAAGGCTCCGCCGCTGCTGCGTGATAACCCCGCTCGTTTGATGGAAATGCAGGGGTTGAATGAGGCCAAGGTGCATGATGGCTCGTTGGTGGGTTGGGGCTGTAGAACTGCTGGCAGTGGATTTGTGTGTGTGGGTTTTTATCTATATATTGATGGTATTGTGGTGGTTGACGATGCTGCTGCTGGTGCTGCTTTCGAGAGTGCTTGTTCGCCTCTCTGGGGTCCCCTGCGCGCCTTTGTAGAGACCGCAACTTCGCGTCTAGCTGCTGCCTTCTTAGATTCTCCTCCCGCCGTATTGCTGTGGAGGAAAGGCATAGTTTTGGGTAGGTGGGGTTGTTTTTGTTGTTGCTGATAATAATGATGATGATGATGAAGTTGTTGTTGATGATGATGATGATGATTTGACGATAGCAGCATTATCATCATCCTGATTGATTTCTTGTTTTTATCATCGCCATCATCATCATCGTCATCATCATCATCGTCATCATCATCATCGTCATCATTATCACCATCGCCACAACTACAATCACCATCGCCACCATTATCATGATCGTCATCATGATCGTTATTTCACAGACACACACAAACACACACACACACACACACACACACACACACATCATGCTCGACGCAGCACACTACGCATTTACTACCCCTGGGATTAGGGTCGTCAGTCGCCCAACGAATGTTCAAAATTCCCGTTCTTTGCGAGGAGGAAGAGGCCGATGATAACTTACTTCTTCGTCGTTTCGCGCCAGGCTTTGAAGACACTGCTGCGCTTGTCGCTCCTGAGCAAGGAGACGAGAGAGCAATCGTTTGGCCGATCATTGCCTCTTTTGCAAACTCGGCTGAAGCTCTCAGAGTGTATCTATGAAAGTAAAATACAGTCCGTTATTCTTCCGAAGTTTATTCCTCGACGTTCAAGATCTGCTCTGCTCAAATCCGCAATCACAAAGGTCTACGAGAGAGAGAGAGGCGCAGTGGATGGAAATGGAGATCCTTCCACAAAGCTACGCATGGTTATATCAACCTCATTCGTGATAAACAAGGAGAAACTAGACTAAGTAAGAGAGGGAGAGAGAGAGAGAGAGAGAGAGAGAGAGAGAGAGCGAGAGAGAGGCCGAGCGGTTCAATACTATCATCTTCTCTACAAAAAAACAAACAACACTTCATATTTTCCATTACTTCACAAAACAGCAGCCTTTTTGCTTTAGGTAGGTCACGCGCGCAATGACTCCCCATTCCCCAAACTCCCTTGCTACAGCAGCTTCCACCCCCTGTTCAAAGCATCGTCGCACAAAAACGCTCATCAAATAAGGAGAGCGGGAGAAAAACTTGCTTTTTTTATCTCAGTGGCAGCATCTTACAGAGCTGAGCAAAGTCAATGGGAGCCAACGTTGCTTCGAGAGAACAAGTTGATTCGAGCAAGAGCACGCGTGCAGTTAATTTGCTCATTTAAAGTCGGTCGTCTTGATGACACCAAAAATCCGATATTACCTTATGATTTATTGGTAGGCCGCCAACGTAAAGCGTCATTGATGCTTTATCGAAGCTGCCCACCCCACTATATACGCAATTTAACGAAATGGCTAGGTAAGAAAGGTGCAAAGGAAACCATTCCTATTGAGCTATAGCAACGAAGCATGTTTTGGCTCAAATGTGAAGAATGTGTGGTTCATAATAGGAACAGAAAACAACATCAAACTGATGCAAAT
The DNA here is from genome assembly GCA_000320545.1 of Bigelowiella natans CCMP2755. Classification (NCBI taxonomy): domain Eukaryota; phylum Cercozoa; class Chlorarachniophyceae; genus Bigelowiella; species Bigelowiella natans. The sequence goes on along the minus strand of ADNK01002891.1, from coordinate 13,688 downwards.
TACCCCATATCGCTCTTCTGGTCTCTATGTCTTTCTCGTCCGAAGATGTCCTTAATTGAGGTGATAGCAGTATCAGCTTTGGACATTTCAAACGTCCTTTTCTTATGCTAGTCCTCTCCATATTGCAAAAGCCAGAATTCACTCACATGCATCAAGTCGCATTTCTTTGCAACTGCTTCTGTGGGTATCCTGCGGTTAGAAAGATATATGAATGAGTCTCGTTCGGCCTACATACTTGAGGTGGTGATTCCGATATATTCACACATACGAACTCAACTATGCACATGCATGCACAATAATGCAGAAACAAGTTATGACTCTACAATTCAAATAATGTATTTACTTCGTGAAAATGCGAAAAGGTGTGTGAGTTATCCGACCGGTGTAGAAACGTGCACTCCGCTCCCTTGCTGCAGCAGCCACGCGCGAAGTGAATCTTTCACACAATTTTGTTGTTGTTATTCTTAGAGGCCAAACGGGAGTTTTGCAACATGGAATTAGTTTCGCAGATGCGTGCTTTTGCTAGTACATTCGAAAGATGCACGAAGAGGATGACTCATCGGCATGTCGTCGTAGAAGTGTGATACAATCCATTTAAGAACATGTACACGTGCCATATACTCTCCCAATCAAAGGAAGGGGGAAAACCAGAAACGTTATTCTGCTTCGTTGATTTGTTGGAATTACACAAGCGTTCGCAGCTCCAGCGCGCTCTCCTGGAAACCATAGCGATGTGTTAAGAAAAAGAAGAAGAGGAAAAAAACAGGAATTATCTAGCTATTGCCATACACAAATAAAGTTTTACGCACCCTTAGTGTATCCCGAGTCCTTCGCTGCCTGACATCGGGAGGTAGCAGGTTCGGTCTCCCTCCCCCTGTAATCCTTCCCTGGTTTTTTATGATACCTATAATTGGAAGGGGCTTGGTCAGTAAGAGAAGACAAAGCAGGAAACAAAACGCCCGACGACTGGCATACCATATATTATAGCTTGTTTGGTCTTTGGTGGGGCCTCGTGATGGCCCGGGCGACTTCGCCGGAACTTGTCGACGGGCCGGGCGGTCCACCATTCTGGCGCACGTGCGAATTGTTCTAGGATTGCTCGCAAAAAGCCGTTGACTCAAGTAGAAAATGCCACTGGTTATCGCGCATTTTTAATCGCAGTCAATTAGGAAATTGCGACAAGGATTTATCCGCGTCCTAGCCCGGGATTCGCCGCAAGGAGAGTCTCCGTGAAGATCTTCCACACAACACGTGCATGAAAATGAAAAACAACGAAAAAGAAATGATGGCTCATGCCTCGCTTTCCGTCGAACCATTGTCCTGCTCGATGCTGTTGCTGCTGTTCGCCAATCTAGTTTTCCCCCGTCGCAATGATCCTAGCTTCTTGTTCCTGACACTGCTGTTGGTGGGGCTGGCTGTCGATCCTGACGATGCCAGGACGGTGGCAAACACCTGCGGAGTGTCTGGATTTGAAGAACGTGGATGCGGGATGGAAGGAAGTTCCTGACGTAATGACTGAGAGGAGTTTTTTGGGTGTGGTCATTGGAGATGGCAAGCTCTTTGCGGTTGGTGGGGCTGATGGTCCTGATGGTGTTGGCAAACCTGCGGAGCACCTGGATTCATTGAAGAACGTGGATGCGAGGTGGAAGGAAATTCCTGACACGATCACTGAGAGGTTGGCTTTGGGTGTGGCTTTTGGGGATGGCAAGGTGTTTGCGGTTGGTGGGGCTGATGGTCCTGAAAGTGCCAGCAAGCACAGACAAGTCTGCGGAGTGTCTGGATTTGAAGAGTGTGGATGCGGGGTGCAGTGCGTCGCCTCGCTTTCTAGCTTTGCGTGGGTGAGCCTTCGCATGTAACACCGCCATTGGCGGTTGCAGCAATTTGTCATCACTGCTCACACATCACATCACACACGTGAATTAGCCTGCAACACATTGCAGCACCACTGGACCAGCAAGCGCTAGCCAGCGGTGATTTCCAGATTTGTGGATTCCACTGCAGGAACGTACGTCGCAATGATGCAATGTGGGCATTGCAATCTCGTCTACATACGTCGCGCCTGCAATGTGCTGTCATGAAATTTCATTTTTGGACACGCGTTCACATCCGCTCTAGTGCTTTTGTGCGACATGCTAGCATGCTGGCGATGTACACCTGCACTACATGTCTAGATCTAGAGATGTGTAGAGCATGCTGCACTAGTGCAGGTACTTCCATTAGCGTTTGGCTGTTCCCACACATCCTGATCACTTTGCAACCAATTAGTACAACCAATAGGGCTGGGCACGAGTTTTTTAAGAAGTCAAAATGTCCGTTGTCTAGAGATAATGGATATTCTTTCTTTGTCATTCACTGTTTGGCGGCAATGTCCAGCCTTGCTATTGAGATGATTCAAGGTCTTTTTCATTTTCATGTGCCCCCCGTCGGGAAGATAGAGTTAGTATCTACAAAAGTACGAGCATACACAAACAGCATTCGCTATCAATGACTCGTGGTCGGTTATAACGACATCCATAAAACCTGGCTATATCAACGGCAATGATGTGAGCTACGATTATAGACACATCCATGATGTTGTTGTGGTACAAAGCAGCATCAGTATTGTTTTGTATTCATCTTGATGTATTACTAATATTTATATCTACCCATATGAAGCCAAACAGAGACAAAGCAGGTACGCGAAAATGGCTTGGAACGGACGAGAATAATACGATGTTTATAGGGACACACACCTGCCTGTATCATCGGGCAAAGGCAAAAACCATCGGTTATACACAAACAGCACGTACGAGTAGACAAACGACAACGGATTTATAATTTTGAAAAAATAAAGTCCATAACATAGACATATATATATATATATATATATATATATATATATTTATGAAATCGATGATATATACAATGATGGTAGTGATGATGATATGATGATATGATAGAAATACACTTACGTCGAGGATATTATGTCAGGGACAAAACCTATATTCAACAGCACAGCCAGAACAAGTGAATCACTTACCAGAGATGACTCAAAACCAAACGCAAGAATTGCATAGAAGACCAAAAATTAAAGTTGTCGCTATTTTATTAGTGATGAGGGTGTAGAATGCTAGACAACCCACAAATAAATCACATAATACATCGATGAAGCACCCCTTTCCTCGTAAAACCAGCACACACTTGCACACATATTCGCTCACACATAAATTGCAATAACCATTAATACCGCACCGTCTATATATTTCCTAGCAGCAATTTTTGGAACCTACAAGTATAATTTATGCATCTTTCTTTCATACATAAAGTATGATACACACACACACACACACACACACACACACATACGTACACATACACACATACGCACGCATACATAAGACACTTGTACAATATTATCAAAATCAAATTTAAACTATTTTAACAACGAATACTGCTAGCACCACTGCTACCTCTGATAAAGGCGTTTTGCCATCCCAGAAAATCGCCTCCTTCACTTGGTAGAAGATCGGAAAATAGAAGAACGGCACTGTAAAGGTAATATATGATAATGAATAATGAAAACACCTCCTATTGTAATAATAAATGGCTCTTACCTAAACAAACTGAATATTTGTCAGATTTAATTCTAATATATTTCTCATCAACATTTTATTCTCACTTCCTCAAAGAAATAATTTAAAAACGTGCTATGTAGTGAATGCATGGATGTTCATTCAAGATAAGCATGCATGGGAGGAGGGGGATTGGAGAGCGAATTACGACTAAAAACATGTGCTAAGATCGGGGAAAAAAATCAATCATTACTCAGCGTCCAGGCGTCTGTTACGGATCTGATGCGGTATAAACAAGTTATAGCATGTTTGAGAAAATCCGCCACTATCTTCGATTCAAATCTTTACTCACCACTTCAGCATAGCCATGCAAATAAACAATCGCCATGGCCGTCGCAGTATTATCACATTGAATAGTCACCTTGCTATAACTGCTTGCCACTTTGGAAGACCCAGGAAACGTTTGGGAAGGTATTCAACGAACCACCAGTATAAAGGTCCCGACCCCATTATAAATCCAAACACCTGTGAAGTACATGCACACCAGTGCGTATTAGAGAACCGAAAGACGTCGCTGAAACCAAGGAACGACAATATACTGTAATCATATCAATATCTAAGTCTTCTCTTTGTGCCTTCTCTTGGATTACAATAGCAAAGTTCGGTGGAATAGAATGAGCTGTTATCATGCAGCACTAATGTATGTATAGTCGCACCCCAAGGGATAGCGTCCTTTTGAGGCTGATATCTTTAATTTCTGTTTGTTCGATGACCTACACACAGGCAATGATTACACGCATTATGACCGCTTCAGCTCCAGCAGACAGTGTACCTCTGAGAGCGAGCATGCATTCTAACTACATATTTAGTGGGATCATTCGTTCCTCGATAATAATGAACGATGTACAAGACGTGTGTTTAGCAGGGCGATCGGTAACACATTCTTCGACTTAGAGCATAGCTGAGGACAGAATACGGGTGGCTACTACCGTTTGAGTGAATGCATCGCCAAGTACCTACGTATGACGAACGACAAAAGCACATGATCACAAATATAACCATACATTTGATTACAAGACTTCTTTAACCGTCTCCTACGTGTGAGGACACTGAAGGCCACAATCCTGCTATCACCTCAACTACCACTACATCTCCTCATACAACATTTCGACTCCCCCTTACATATCGAGTTCCCAATGTGCACCCGCCAAAGATCACAGGGAACCGCTTCGCTACTTGCGACACCCGCGCCAGCATCGTGCTCGAAGCAGAACAAGGGGGGTGGGTGTCCTTCCTCGGCGGTATGGTATTGATTTCTGGTCAAAAAGATTACGATATATTCCCCATGTTTCTTCCTTAATATAATTCTCCAAGTATAGGAAAAATATGTACGATGTTTCTCCCTCGAAAGACAACAGGTGGTGTCCATCGGAAATTAGTCATCAAATTCTGGAATGCAGGGGGATTTTTCGGATGCGTCTGGGAGATAAAATGGTTTTTTGGTCCGAATTAAGGGCATTTCCTTCTGAATTCACCCGTTCCACCACTTCTCGTATATTTCAAGCCTCCTCCCCCTTCGCAAGGGGGGGTGGAGGGACGTTAGAGACTCCCGCGCGAGACGGAGAACGAAATGGTAGCTTATTCGATTGGAAGCTTGGTGGCTAGTGTGTTGTTCATGGAGGCGCTGGTACTTTGGGGAGGGGCAATGCCTTTAAAGCCTTCAAACACAAGGTCCTTTTCCTTCACACAGGACTCAAGTTATCTTTCAACTCAACTTCTTGCTTGCATCTATGCTTGAGAGTTCATCTATAAATACGTTCCCCGTCCACAGGTCCATCAAAAGCCATCAGTGGTCTTATCGGAATCATTTCGGCTTGCGCCCCCACCCTCAAGGTCCTTAGCCAACTTTCATTCTAGAGGAGTAATTTGTTTTCCGCGGGGGGGGGGGGGCAACGATGCACTAGGCTTTAGATAAGCATCTTGCTGCGTTTTGGTGTATCTGGAGGATTTCTAGGATGTGCTATACAAAGCAACAATGATCAAAGACACAGACATGAGCGCATAAACACACGAACACGCGGTATCCTTTCTTCTCCTTATATTCGTAGAACATCGCTCCTCCGCTCGCCAATCCGTCGTCAGAGAGCAGAGGTGCTCGAGTTCGCATATTTTCACTCAAAATCCGGGGGCAGCAGCAACGCAGTGCAAGTCTACCCCGGCCGAGAAGCATCGAATTCTTCAAAATCTGACACACGTAGCCGAGAGAGGGGACGACAACGGATTGCTGTCAATACTCGAGGGACTAGAAGATAATGCAGATACAGAATACATTATCTCGTCAGCCATCACTCGTCTGATCAAGCGAAAGAGGTCAGTCGCGAGGAAGGGTTGGAGTATTTGTTGTGTGGGACTCGAGTGATTTCGTACAAAGCTGCCCTCCCATTCGCCATCATCATCACCATCACCACCACCATCATCATCATCATCATCATCATCATCATCATTCACAACACTCAGGCCCGATAAAGCGCTGCGACTATTCCGAAAGATCATGGAGAAGTACTTCCTCTCCGCAGCTCGCAGCACCTTCCTCAACAGCTACGTGTACGCTGCTGGCATGAATGCTGCCGCCAAAAGCGGGAGATGGAGAGAGGGAATCGCTATTTTCGAACGAGCGACGTATGAAAACGGCCGCCTCGTGCAGAAGGCAGCCAGACATAGGGAGGGGGCTGATGGCGCTATTCGTGTCCCCACAACAAACCTTAACCCGGTGCTGTACGGTGTTTACATGGAGTGTCTGCGCAGGGGTAGGAAATGGAAGGTATTTCACTGATTGCTGTGGTGATGATGATGATGATAATGATGATGATGGTGATGCGGGTAACGATAATATGATGATAATGATGATGGTAATTATGATAATAATGATGAGAACGATGACGACGAGTACTCTTGTGATATATACTCGCAGAGTCTATTTTGAAACATGCCGTCCGTCCTCTAAGGATGTGCTCAACCTTTCTTTCCTCTTGCTCCGCTTCTCCCTCTTCCACCCTACCCCTTCCTCCCTAAGGAATCGATCCAGACGCTTGAGACGCTGGCTCAAACCTCGAATGCCAACGCTTTCCATCTCTCCACCGTACTACAGACGCTCCTCGACGCCTCACGGCCTCGTATGGCACTCAAAATATTTCGAGATTACTACACTAATATCATGAAAGAAAACTCCCGCCCTAGCAGCGACTCCTCGAGTCCGACGACGTCGTCTGCCTTCGGAGAGGGGGAGGGCGTCATATTCTTAAGCGCGATCAAGGCCTATGGGCAAATCAACGACTCCCGCAATGCAGTGGCGCTACTGCTCACAGCCGTGAAGAACCACAAAAAATCGAAAGATGCGAAGCGGGGGGGGGCTGGGGGGGGGAGTGGACGAGAAGGACAACAAGGTATGATGACCTAGATACAGTGGGTAGGGCAACTAACACTGTTCGTGTTTTGCTATCACACACGAATATGTTATATATCTTGGATAAAAATAATATAAATATTATCCATATATGTATTTTATATATATTAATACTTGCAGCGATGATGGCAGACCGAAGCATTGTGAATCTTTTCAATGCTGCCATCTATGCCTGCAAGAACACGAAGGAGGACCATGCTGCATGGGAAACAGCGTTTCGCCTTCTACACCTTCTAGAGCATGATCTTGGCATAAAACCTGATGAGGGTAGTAAAGATACTAGCTCATCTTCATATTCGTCAAACAGAAGAATCATAAGATCATCACTCTAATATCGTGCCTATCATCATTATCCTCACCATCATCACCATCATCATCATCATCATCATCATCATCGCTATAGCCATTTTTCGGCTGCAATCACCCCCCACCATACCACTTGATAGGAACATACGCCGCGGCTGCTACTTGCTGCGCACAGGGGGGGAGGGAGGGGGCAAAGAAAGCTCTTCATCTCCTCCGAACTGCCCGGAGAAAGTACGGTGGCAAGAAAGAGGCAGAGCAATACTTCTCAGGCTCTCTCCATGGGGCCGTGTTAGGGACGAATTTGACCCTTTCCGAGGCCGAGAGAGTGCTCTATGATTTGAAGGCGATGGTGATACTTGAGCAGCACCTACACGCACACGCACAAGCACACACACACACACACACACAGCCGTCAACCACGCACACTCGCATCCATGATCAGAGGAAAACATCCACAAATTCAGCCAAAAAAACCCTTGTAATTCGTACTCGTTGCTGCGCACACACACACACACATACGCACACAGTCTCTCTCTCCAACTGCGCGGCACCTCTCCCACATTCTCAACGCGTGTTCCCGTGAGAACAACTGGCGAGGGGCCATCCGCTACTTCCGGGCATTCTACTCAAGCAAATCGATGACGCCTCCTCCTCCGCAACAACAACAACAAGCGATGAGAAGTGCGGATGATAAGCTGCCTTCTATAGACTCAAAAGGTCAAATCGGAATCACACATACGCAGCTCATATCAACGGGTGGGAGGCCTATCCTTCCTCATCACTACACGGTCGTCATGGGGCTCTCTAGCAAGTTCGCACAGTGGTTGTCCTTCTTTCTACCCCCCCCCCCCCCCCCTTCCCCCAAGTTTGTTATCCATTTGTGTACTATATACGATATACCGGTCCATTTGATTGGCGACGAAAAAGAGGCCTTCCCACTCACGCGTATCCACCATGAAGCATTCAAATCCAAAACTCTAACATAAAATCTCGACGCCATATCAATGCAGCCTAGCTTGCCTCTTACTTCTCAACGCACTATCTTCTAGGGAGATGGCTCTCGATGTTCTGAATATATGCGGGCAGGGCGCGGTCTCGTCGCCGTTCCTTATCTCCCATGCCATTGCCGCGTGTGGAAAAGCGGGCAAACCAAGAAAGGCTCTTACGCTTTATAGCACATTCAAGGAGGCCGCTCTTGGCCGAAATGGCTACGAGGAAGAGGATGGTCTTTCCGTCTCCTTTGTGTTTAATGCAGTGCTCAAGGCCTCTGGGGTGAATGGCTATTGGAAGGTGTTGTCAAAGATCATCGAACATGCCATCTCTGTGCCGAGTTTCCTCTTGATCTTAAACTAACTGCCATATTTCACC
>ADNK01002891.1:0-2500 GCA_000320545.1 Bigelowiella natans CCMP2755 | reverse complement strand
AGGAGGGCTACACCTCCAATGCTGCTTACAGCTTAGCGGTCTTGAATGCCTATATTGCTGCTGGAGACGATGTTAGAGCCAGCGAGATTTTCGAGGAAAGGTTTTATGAAGAGAACGCTGGTAGTTTCAAGGCTACTGCGTCCATTTATGCTCGGCTTATATCACTCTTTGCACAGAAACAGCAGCACCGTAAGGTGATTATTATTACCGGTTGATTTTCCTCTCGGTTTGACCATTGGTAGATATGAGAAACCATATATATGCTAACGACAGGTGTTGGCTCTCTTTCGCCAAATGCTTGCAAATGGGTATGCTGAGCCTCTGCCGCGGCTACTACTGCAACCACAACTACTACTAATATCTATAAGAATACTACTACTACTTCTCCAGAAGTGTGTGATAGCATGTGTTGGACAGCAAACACTGCCCTTCAATGATGTGTACTGGTGATGCTCTTAGGTACAAGCCGCAGAGAGATATATCGTTTTTAGCCCTCCATTCGTCTGAGCGGCAAGGGGCGTGGAAGGATGCAGTTGACATTCACCGTACTTTGGCGCAAAAGCCTTATGGCAATGATGAAGGGGAGGGCGGTGAAGCTGCTGCTGCTACCAACTCTACTACTTCTCTCCAAATCGCTGACACTCTTCTCCTCTCAGCGCTAAGGAGAGGTGGCAGTTTTGGATAGAATATGTGATATATGAATAGTGCGGCTATACGACAATCTCTTTTCGAACATCGCTGCGTATTCGTAAAGACTCCCCTCTTACCCCCCTCTTTTCTCTCTCTCTCTCTCTCTCTCTCTATCTATCTATCTCTCTCTCTACGAAGGACGGGAGGGGACGCAATGTGCCAGGCGTTTGCTGCAGGACATATCCCCGGACACCCGCACATTGAAAATGTTTCAGATTGCTCTTGCCTCCCTAGCAACAATGGATGATTGCGGGGCGGAAACGGAGCACGGAGGGGGGGGCTTCAAGCAGAGTCGAGAGGAGAATCAAAACTTAAGGTATGGTATTTATCGCGGCCCTTTGTGTATTTGATACCATTCCTACGAGGAGGATCATACTGAATATGATTCAAGTGGTATTGATGTCAATCGAATATACAAATTGTTAATATTTGACATTTGTTATCACACTCGCACGTGAATTTGCCGATTATCTGCAGAGATTACCACTTCAATACCTAATCCCTATGATGTTTATTATAAAACACACGTGTGTGTGTAGACGCTCTCTAGTCGAAAGTCTAGTTGCAGAGCTGCACAAAGCAGCAGACAATATCCAGGTATGCAAAGATTCTTTCTGCGTTGCTGCGGGCGCTTGTGTTTCATCGTCCTCGCGGCGAGTAACTTATCCAAACTGGGTAAGAGAGAGCGGCTGAATTTGTGAAGCACTGTTTTCTGAGGATATACTATTTGTATGTCGGACGATGGTTAATGTTGCGTCTGTTCCTTCGGTCATCAGATTGACGATGTGACGGAAAGGCTTATCGAGAATGCACGCAGGCAGCACTGACCGGGCTAGAGTCTTACTACGTGTACCTAGATGAATGTGTGCGGGTGATTAGGGAGCGGTGTGTGTGTACAAGTGTAGCGTATTGAAGCCATTTACAAACGCATGAATTATGGCCACGTAAATGTAGAAGTAGGACATCTAAGTCATGGAAATACGTCGATATTAAAGAGGAGCTAAATTATCATCTAACAAGATGCTGCGTATGAACATGATCAGCGGAGTAATCGTGAGACGGATGTAATGAAGTGATTGAATCTTTTCAATAGTAATCCATATGCAAAGCAGCGGCTACGTACAGCGCTTAGGTTGTGTCGTATGCATGCGATTTATCTGAAAGGTAAGACATGTAGCATCGCTGGCATCGTGTGACGACAAAGGCCAAAGCTAAATCACACAACCGCTAGACCACCAATTGCATAGTTAGACAGAGAAGTCACCACAGATGCAGCATATGTGCATCACACATCCGCTGCATTGCACAGCCACATCAGGATGACCATTGAAAAATTTTAATTCTTCATTACATCCGTCTCACATTTGTAGTCAATGACACGTGACATTCATCCTCGTTTAGCTCGCAACATGGCAACGCCTTCCAAACAAGAGCCTTGCTAGCTTGTCCAGTTGTGCTGACCCTGTCAGCCTGCGTTCTCTTGCGCTGTTGCCCTGCTAGCCTGCGTGCGCGGCACTTTATCACAGAAAGTGTGCTGCGTGCACCGTGATGAACAATGCTTTTGACAAAACGTGACGTGCCGTGCGAAGCATTTCATCGTTGGCACACGTGTCGTGATCTGTTTGCTAGTTTAATGCGTGTGTGTGGACGTGACCAGACGAAGTGAAAGTTGGAAAGGTCACGTGTGCTCTTTTCATCAGTACACGCTAGCACGTGAAGAGTGAGCAAGTCTAGACGTGCACGTGCATGTGTTTTCCCGCGTGCACGCGCACGGACTCATTGGTCCTTGCATGTCAGTGATATGTCTAGA
>ADNK01002892.1:5000-48929 GCA_000320545.1 Bigelowiella natans CCMP2755 | reverse complement strand
CATCAGGCTGCGCGGGGCGCATTTGCTCGTGTTTGCGAACAAGCAGGACCAAGAGCATGCAGTTTCGGTATGGCCTCTATTCCGGTTCTGACACTCCTCGCGCGCGCAATAGATCACGCGTGTGCATGCAACTGCAAGTCGAATATACTTGCAAACGTATTTTCCCATAGCAGAAAGATGTGTTGTGCTTGTGCGCGCGCGTGTGTGTGTGTGTGTGTTTGCGTGAGCGTAATATATATATATATATATATATATATATATATATTGATATATATTTATACTCGCTCGCGCACTATTAAATACAAACATTCATAGAGCCGTATATGTGAGAGAAATGAGAGAAAAGGATACTGCATGCTTAATAACGGTGAGCATCGTAAATCTTTGAAGGCACAAGAGATGGTAAATGAGCTTCGTCTGGGACATGTAACGAATCGATCATGGTTCCTGCAAGGAAGGTGTGCCGTCTTTTGTCTTTTTCGATGTTATTAGGAGAGAAAATAAGGGCTCTTCTCCTCTCTCGCTCTCTCTCTCTCTCTCTCTCTCTCTCTCTCTCTCTCTATCTCTTTGTGTGTGCGTTGCACGCATTTGCGGTTTATACTTGTGCTTTGCGTCAGTAATGCGAGGACCGGTGAAGGGCTGTATGAAGTAAGTGATTAGACGAAGCCGTAACAAACATGTTTTCTTATGCTGTGATGCCTCTGCGTTCCCACTCTTCTTCGCCGCACATAACGCGTGCCACTTAAGCAGTGGGGGCGGCCAGTTAAAACGACGGTGCAGGGCGGTTCATCTTTACATTTGTTTGATTGAGCGAGTTCTTTCCGCCGCACCCAGTGCTCGCATCTGCGGTAACAACTCAATCTTCTACAACAAACACAGGGCTTGGACTGGCTGGTGTCAGAACTACGGTTGGAACAGGAGCAAAAGCGACTAGAGCAAAGCGACATCGCTTCCAGCCCGTTGCATGGCGGCAATGGTGGAGGGCGAATGTGATGGATCTTCTTCGCACAAGTTGGAGGGCGAATGTGATGCTGCGCTGGCGATGGCGTTTGTTGCGCATTTCAATTGTGATTGCATTGGACTAGCGCGGCACTGCGGGCACCGTTGAAGAATGATGCATCCGGCTATGCTGGCATGTTTGCGTCAGGATTTGAGCGTTGAAATTCACAACATTGCACACAGTGATGCAATGTTCATCACACATGTGTTGCATTTGTTGCGTGTGTCTCTGATGACGTACCACATGCTTCTTCGTTTGTTGGTCTCAAATGGCGAGACATGCCATGGAACAGATCAGTCGTCATTGCTCAAACCTGCACATCACAGAGCGAAAAGCATGCCAGCATGCATGGATGCAAATGCATGACAGCTAGACAATGCAAGGCAACGCGTCGGCTAGCCATTAGCCAGCCAGTCCATTGTGCGACTTGCGTTGCATGCAGCAAGTGATTCTGAAAAGAAATCGCGTGCACAGAATTCCTCAGATAGCGCTAGAGCGCTAGAGCGCCATGTTGTGGTGTTCGCAAGTGCCGCACTGCTAGAATAAGACCAGATCGGTGCGATTCTGCGTGTGCCAACAACGTGTCCATGCTAGCATGCAATGATCGAGTGGCGAGAAAACGATTTGCACGACGCCAAATGGCAAGCATTAACTGCGGAACTTCGTGGCACATGTCGATTTGATTCCCCATGCCTAGCTAGATGGATGCCATCACGCTCTGCACGCTCAATGGGCATGTCACGCGTGACGTCACGTGACAGCACGCAACGTCAGGATGTACCTGACAAGCTGAGGTAGCTAGTGAGCGCTGACAAGCACGTGGCTAGACGGGAGCTTTCCACGCGCGTTCTTGCACCGTTTCACGCTGGCACATGCATGAGTGCGACGCAGTCTAGCAGTGTGTCGCAGTGAGACCTAGAGACGTTTCAGGACGGTGCGCTGTGTGTGTCGCGTGCCAGACTGTCGCACACATGCGTGCAATGGACATCGCTTTGCGATGCCCGTGCACCAGTGCAGCTGTGGCGTGCAAACCGAGCGCCACACTAGAGACCACTGCCAGACTGGACTGCAAACTAGCACGTCCAAGCATGTGATCTGGGTTCAGACAGCATCTTGCTAGCTCCAGAGCTTGCGCCACAGCTAGCTAGCTAGACAGCCCAGCATGCACTGGCTAGCTCTGGAGCTGGTTCCAGCTAGCTTGTCATGCCAGCACTGCTAAACTGGCAGCATGCCTGGATGCAGTCCTAGCTACTGGCATCACTGACTAGCCAAATCGCTTGAAAAATTTGCAAAATTGCCCAAAATTGGTTGCTTTGAATTCATCTACACGTCTAGACGTCGCTAGATCGGGCGGATGCACGTGCGCCCAGCTCCAGAGCTAATGAGGGGTTGGCATTCTTGCACATGTTGCGGTTTCGGTCATTGCGATGCAGCGGAAATGAAATTAGTGAGATGGCTGCTGGCTAGCTGGGTCAGGGCAATTTGAAACCTTTTGTAGATGTTGCTGTGAGCATGTACTGCTAGCTGCTAGCTCGCTCACAAACTACAATGTCACAAACTGCTACTTCTTCTTGATGCATCACTAGCTAGAAGTGTGTCAGATTCACAAACCAAATAGACATGGCTATATGGACGAAGGTGAACATGCTGACTCCGGACTTATGCAGCGTCATAAAGTTAAAATTTACATACAAACACGGATGATTCGAATCAGCTCTTAACACAACATTTACACATAAAATGCTGCATTTGATGTTTTTGTACATCAAATTCTGTGCTTAGATTACCACACTAACCCAAAGCGCTACTTCAACTATGTCTTCATGACTGCATCCTATACACTCCGATTCGATCATTTTCGACATCAAAAGTAGTCACATGCTCCGAGAAATATCTGACGTAGTTCCCAAGTATTAGTGAAAGCATATCTTTATGAACTTATCATATGCGATCACAGGTATAATACTTTGCACTGACTCATCATAGGATGATTTGAAGCGCTACGTTGTTTTTCATATTATTGTTTTGTTACGTACGGTTGTCCAAGGATAAGCACATTTTCTCGAGCCAAGTCAAGCGTCATCAATGCTGGTGCACAGGATGATAGGGACGATTCGTCGACACCTTCGGCATTTTCATACCAGTTATGTACGCAAATGCTTTTTTTGCTTTCTCCCTCAAATTCATAACAAATTTCTGGGGCCTATAAAAAGATATTGAACAAAATTATTTTGCATTTTTGTTGGAAACTTCATTGCTATTTGCATGTTGCCATATTTATAATATTTACCTTCCCATCACGAATCATTTGACAAGAAAGTCCCATGTCTCGGAGAAGAGTCATTGCCATTGTCGCCTGGGCTGTGGGCATCGTCATTACACTGGTACCCGTGTCGAATACCTGGAGGTGATATATAGTTAACTTATGCAAAACTATGGTCGTGATTTAATTTCTCTTATACCGCAGAAAACGAATCTTGAAAAGTATTGTTGAGGAGAGAAGTGCCCCCGATTTTGACGTCTTTCAGCTTTGCCTCCCAGTAGTATTTGTTGGAGACCTCATACCTGAGTAATCCCATCGTCGATAAAAAATATTGCTTTGTATTTTCAGCGAAAATTGGAAATTATATTCACACTATGTTTGGGTACCATTCTACGTCATCTCCTCGAATAGACTTGTCTGGGGCGCCAAGAATCAAAGATGATTCCTAATATGCAGAGAAAAATAACGACGAAGAAACACGAAGTCAATGTTCGTGTGTTAGTACATTTTTCCCAAAGTAGAATGTAAATGATTTCTCGTTTAGTCGCTCGCTTTTCTTTATTCCTGCAAAAAACATACTTCACAAACGTAGTCGCATATACTTTCGATGTTTTGGTACCATCAAGAAAACATGCTTCCACGCTATCAGTCATTCGATACGATAGCCCGCAGATGCCATCGAAAGGAAGTGAAAACACCTTCACCAATTAGGATACGAATGTATTATTTCCATCTTATCGGTACATTAATACCATAACCACTATATCGATGCATATACCTCCCCAACAGTTGAAAGGATTTGGCCAAACGGTTGATCTTCAAGAATAACCCCCCCCATGTTGATATTTTCATGTCCAAGTCGACCTGGATATTTTTCAATAATATCAATTTTCCAAAGTTTTTATGCTGCAAATTTCGCCTAGATATCAGTGTGTAAAAGGAAAGAAGATCAGATCTTACCAGTTAAAGATCCTGTCCCAAACTGAATGGTAAGCATTCGGCTGAGGTCTTGGAACGAGGCTGAGCTTGATGCATTGTACCTGTTAGATTTGTTTGGTATACTTATTATTTTTAATCTATGATGCCACAAATGTTAGGCGGTTTAGTTTCAGATGCAAAGTATTTTGAACGTCAAAATGTAACGAGAAACAAGAGGTAAAAGAAAATAACATAAATCGTTAGAATGCTTTCATTTTATCGATTTACTGTGAATGTATGTTGCAAGTTGATGTAGTGCATTCCGTGGACCTAACAGAACGACTCATTTAGTAAAATTGTGAAGTTGTTAGCATTGTGATGAATTAATTTGATTATCGATTTTTAATCATAAAGATTCAGTTCTCGCAGCTTTCATATACATCATCCAGGCCATCGAAGATCCAGTGTCAAAAATGCATTGGGCAGATTGTCCTATCGATTCATGTATGTTTCATAAGATTTGTATAAATAATAGAAATTTCGGATATAATATTTGATTCAAACCCAACTGATACCGGCGGTGATAAAAACAATATATTTTTTTAAAAAGTTCTATTTCTTTTTCACCAGGAGTTCCAATTTCAATCTCTCCCGTGAATTCAGAAACATGATCTTTAAGGATGATTTTCTTGTAATCTTGTTTTTCGACAAGGTCAAGCAAGACCTATTCAGAGCGATTGCATTATAATATAACATAAGATGAACTTGGATGTATTAAAATATTTTTCAAGGAAGATACCAAAGAAGCTTGTCCTGAAAGTAGCTCCTTGTGCCGACGCTCTAACGACTGATATCTTTGACATCCAAAATGCAGGATGAGTCGGCATTCAACAAAATGTAACACATTATTATGGACCTTCGCATTCTAATATCTGGAGCATTTCCCTTTATCCGAAGAGGCATTGCAAAGCTACTTTTAGTAGTAACATCCAATTCCGCATGAAGATGAAAATGCTGTCTTTGTGACTATATGAACAATTTAAGAAGGATTTGAATACAGGACTCTTTACTCAATGATTTCAAAAGGGGGGGCTTAAATTGCGCACGTACATTAGAAGGTTATTCTAACCGACGAAAATATGAATTTCAAAACTTACCATGGTCGCCGCATTCCATGCTGAGTTGACTGGGGCCACTACAAGGACAGAAAAAACCAGTAAAAGCATTTTGCTTTTCCTGAATGATGAAATTAGAACGTTGTTTGAGTTTTCTGAATTGAGAATGGAACATAGGGAACAGCCACAATATGATAGATCGGAAATAATACAGATAGAGCCTTTATTTACATAGTCCTCTAATTCCTGTCCTGTCCCTTTCCCCCCCCCGTCCTCCTTACACACTCGTCAATGGAATACGAAAGACCCGACGAATTTTGCTAGAAAAAAAATGGGGTTGACATCAAAATAATGGTAGTTAGTTTTTCCCAATGAAATGCATGCGAATTTCGGGAAACGACAACTATATTGCACATGCAAGTTTCGTCAAAGCTGGAATTGTACTGCGAAAAAATACTGCCGGTTTATGGTGCTATTTTTAGAAGAGACATAGATAAATGTCGCAGTAGTTAAATGTTGAAAGTGGTGCTGCTCATGTGAGAAAATCCATGACCTGGCTACCATTTTTCCGCCTCTGGTTCTTGCTCGAGAGCGCTTTTTTTCATTGACGCAACATCGTAATTCAGGTTTTTTTAAACGCTGGCTTTTTGGCTTTTAGAATTCACAAAAATCAGTGCATTTTTTGTATACGACATAGAATATGTGGCTATTTTCAATTTTAAGTCTTTTCGTCGTACCGACTGCCATCATCCGACTCAGCCCTGCAAGAGTCCATGGTTGGGAATGGATCAGACATATTCCGATGCATGCATCGCCCACTGTAGTTCTCACAATAAGCAAAGATAACTCCTAGACTGTTGTGTTACCTTTGTACTACTGCAAAGTAGTTCTGATCTGCATTTTAGCCATGGCAGACGACACCAATGCCAGCAATGTCAGTGAATTCAAGATTGGAGAGAGGAGAGGTTCCAGCAAATATGGTCAAGAGATCCATAATTCTCCCGAGAAAAATGATGATGGGAGACTTGATCTTGAACAGCGTCTAATAAACACAGCGCGTAGGAGTACAAGAGTAATGATGATGATGAGGAGGTTGTCATTGTAGAATTCCTCATCTACGGCCATCCTTTGATTTGGTTTGCGTTGATTTATATGTGCTAATACAGGCGAAGTTGGGATGGAAATGAAGAAAATCAGAAGGACATTGATGAAAAATTGAAGATTCAACGATTTTCCCATAACACGGCAGTGTTGGAGCTTCATGATCATGGACAACGTTCTTCCGAAGAAGACCCATGGGAATTGTATAAGAAATTGGAAGCTGACACTTTGAGTCAAATGAGAACATGTAAAGAGAAAGGCACGGATGATAAAACAGATGATACAAAACTTAATGAAAGGAATGAAGGCAAAGATGTTCACAAGGAGGATAATCTCAACAGTAATATGATCGTTGCTCCCCTCGAATATGTTGCTGTGGTTGGAAGAGGAAGAAATGATAAACAAAGAAATACGAATGATTCACACACACTAAAAACAGTTGTAAGAGTAACTTTAAAAGGGCCTTTAGAAAAACGAGGTGTGTGGACCAGGCGTTTTAAGTGGAGATACATTGAGCTTACTCGAACTGGTGACATAAAACAAATGTGTTTTTTCCAATTTTGTTCTGATTTTCTAGTGTTGGTTTTAGTAACTCTAGCTAAAAATGTATTTGTGAATTCCAAACTTCTGTTTTAGGTGCGCATGGACACTTATGCTACTATTCGATCCAACGAAGTGATGAACGAGATATACCTCCACTCGGAATCATACCACTACTTCCGAATAGAGCAGAGGCGATTATTGTCAACAATGTAAAGGCTTTTGCTCAGCTACAAAATGCAAAACTTCGGGTCAAAAAATCGTCAACTTCTAATAATCAAAAAGTTTTCATTATCAACACTCCAGTCCGAGCATATGAATTCCGCGCTGCTACAGCCGAAGGCTGCAAGAAGTGGGTCAAGGTAATTGTCATGAATCACTTGCTAAAGTGGATTGATGGTAAAGTCTTGGAAGTTCAAGCTCGGTAATATATGTAAATCATAGGCGATTAAAGAGATCATAGGGTCAGCAAAAACTAAAGAAGCTGACGCTGAGCAGACATCTGGAGGTGAGATTTTATTGATGACTGTTCATATTTTTATTCACATATTTCACTCAACTTTCCTTTTAATCGTTAAGAGGCAAATATTCATACAGTTAAACGAAGTATTGCAGCTAGAACAGTTGATAGATCTGTTGAGTCCAGAACTATGATGGTAACTGAAGTAATTGATTGGTTCATAACTTGTGCAAAGACTTTTTGTGTATGTTTATATATATATATATATATATATATATATATAAACAAATGTAATATAATATAATTATGTTGTACCAAAATATATGCCACCGTTGTAAAGTTGTCTAACCAACTAAACAACTGAGATGGTTTACTTCAATTAGTCTTCATTTTTATAAGGATAATTTCAATATTTGTATTACCTTAGCCTATAGATGACCACAAAGAACGGGAGAGCAATGTAATTAAGGAAGGTTTCTTAGACAAAAAAGGAGTGCGAAGGCAATCATTAACCATTATCTGATTGACCGCTGCTTCTCAAAAATTGCGTTCTTATCAGTAAATATATAGCATCAGATTTAAAAGTCGGTTCTTCCAGCTTCTGCAGAGTTACGATGATTATGGGGTGCCATGCCTTGCGTATAGGTGTTTCTTCTATTTCCAAATTTCGAATCTATCCTCTCTTGTTCACAAGTGTGCGTAATGCTTAAATGTCATATTTCGACACATAAACAGTATTTGTAACTGTTTGGTTTTCTAATTGTGTCAAAAGTCTCCCGAAGCAAGCAAGAGCGGATATCTTTCTGGGGGTACGTGGATGATAGAAACGTTATCTTATTAAAGAAAGAGCTAGAGCGATCAATTTTATAAATCGAGCGATCAACCTAATCAGAAATATAAAATAGATTGGTATATTAAACATCATCGCCCGTTTTCAGGTGATTCCCCTGGTCGTAAATTCGTGCATCGTAAATATGGATGTAAGGAATGCACGGAAGTTTAGTTTGCTGACGCCCGGACGAACCTATAACCTTCGTGCATTCTCAACATCGGTATGATTAGATTAGGCAGTGCTCACTATTTTTTTCCGATGAAAATGTTTTACTAGGAACGAGATTCGTGGGTAGTAATATTGAGCAAGATCCTGCGGCAACACGTTCTGTCAAATCATTTCATGCAGGCATCAAAGATGCGACGACTACAGCCGAAACAGAAAAAGATAGTACGAACATTTTTTGTTTCGGAAGAAAAGCAATATTCGACTGCAATGAAAACGGTAAATTCGAAAATTGCAAAATGCCCAGATTCATCTAATGCTTTCTGGCAATGCAAAAACCTTGGTGTCAGGTTCTTGAGGGATTCTTAGAGAAATGCAAAACTAACACTTCCAGCTTTAAATTTCTATCGTATCGGTACAAGAAACTTAAAAATGTCAATACGCTATTCAGTTTATTGAGGCTATATGAGAAACTCACTTTTCAGCCTTTTAGTTCTCGGTTCTTTTGGTTGTTGATGGACACTGGGACTAATCCTGTAACTCGCTCTCCTACATAAACTAATTTTAGAAGATGCCTTTGATTAATATCAGAAATAAATATACACATTTTCCTAACGATATAAATATGATTCGTGACTACGCTCTAAAATGCAGGTCGGGAACCTAACGTATGCTCCTGATCAAAGGTAACGTTTAACTTAATCATATAGAGAGTAGAAAATTGATATTCCTCTTATCTAATGTTATTTACTAAATTTCATTCTTAGATCGTTGAATATTCTCGGATCTATAGAAATTGTACCCGGTGGCAAATAATTAGTATTTTACATTTTACATCCTTTCAATTTAATCGGGAGTAAATAAAATCAACTTTCTAATTCCTAAGGGAGAACTTTGGTTGGAAGAAGCAACGAGAAGCGAGCCTTTACACTGAAAAACCCGAATAATGTACACAGTTATTCACACATTTATTTGCAGTACAAATCTAAGATCTAAGATCCTAAGAGTAATCTATATATCCGTGTGCTAGAAATATTATTGGCTCCGAGCAAATTCAGAGTCCGATCGAGATATATGGTAAGTTAACGGCATATCACAATTACTGGAGATATTATTTACCTCTGCTATAACCTGATACAGGATTCATAGCATAAAAGCGATTTTATATCCGCCTGGAAGCAAGTTAAATATGGAAGAAAGCAAATTAGGGACAGCAAGTAGCAGTTTAGCAGCAGTCGATTAATATTCTTGGATTCCATGATCAGAATTATTCTTACCCGCCAATGAACTCTATGTGGCTCATCTAGCCGTTTGCCTTCGCGCATATTCTAACGTTCTGTCGTTTTTGCTAATTGCGTCCATTGCCCATGCTAGCATGCTCGTCGTGCAGATCCAGTATCTACATCTTTTTAGTTTGTGCAATACTATATGAAAATAAACAACCGCTGAAGATACATCATCGCAATTTACAAGGCCACTTAAAAAGGTGACCATGACCAACAAACTGGTGGTCGCTATTATTGGCAGGTCAGAATGACAGTGCTAAAGTTGCTGTTAAATTGTTTCAATGGTTCCGTGAGTCTAAATGCTACAAGACTGCAGTTGCACACTAGTAGATGCAACATGAGCACAAAACCTTGAGTCAATCTAGCTAGCTAGCAATGCTAGAATGACTAGTGGACATGCTAGCATGCTAGCATGTTCGTAATCGAATGGAAGAATGGCCTGCTAGCTTGCTAGCTTGCTAGTTTGTTTTAGCAGCACAACGCATGCAGCTATCACTTGGCTGGAGAAAGCATGTGTGAGCTGTGTGCAAAAGGAATTTGTTTGTTCTAGTTGCATTGCAGCTAGCTCAGAGCTAGCAGCTAGGTGGACCCACCAACCCATCTAGCCATCTAGCTCTAGAGCTGCAGTATGCTAATGTGTCTGCGCAGTTTCTGCGAACTTGCGAGGCGCATGTTGGCATGTCTGTCTACATGCTAGCATGTCTAGATGTGCATCATCATCTTTGTCGATTTGGTCTGCACACATCTAGACATCGCAATAGGATGGTACAATCTAGCCATGCTACATCTCATGGGCCGACTTTGCATCATTCAAACTGTGTACAACAAAACGCATGGGATTGCACACCAGTCTAGCAGTGACAATTCTATAACTATGAAACTGCGATCTTGAGCAAGTGAGGTACACGTCAGTAGTGATTCGAAAGTGAATTTGTGATCATTTGTTTAATGATGCAAAAACACTATGGTTTTACTCAATCAGTCATCGTCATCTCCCATTGCTTTTTGCTTTTAAGCAAAACTCACATGTATACCTAAATTGTGGTGAAGATGACCGTGGTTCATTACGACCCATTATCGATTTGTCGTTTTTATCGCCATTTTCTCGACGGGGCAATGCCATGCCTGACTGTTCGGGTGATGATTTACTCGTTGTGTTTTTGGGTACGGCGTCGTCGCTTCCTCCTGAACTTGTGGACTTTGAAGACTCTTTCTTCGCGTCATCGTCGCATTTATAATCATGCATGCGTGAGTTTTTCTGCTCGATGTCAACTTTCCGACCACGTGATTTGCCTGCATCCGTTTCTCCTTTAACCGTCCCGCATAACCGGCATTTCGGGCAGATCAAAGCAAGGGAACGACATTCTACGCAGCGAACCTGGAATGCAACAATTCAGATGCATACGCATGCATGGAATCAGTGATGTTCCTGGGCATCTCGCATATTTTATTGTAAGATTGCTTTACACGAGCTTTTGAGAAGATGTCAGGTGTATCGAAGAAAACCAACACTGGGAAAAGGTGCGAATGTTCACAGTACAGACGTCAAGTAGCAGAAATCTCTTTTTTGGAACGAATGCAAATTGCTTCTAAAATCATGGAGAGCAGGTACTAAGCTGTGCTTTTACGTTATTTTCGTATTTGTCGTATCTAGCTCTGCAGATCTCGCAGCGGCCTACAACCTGATGATTGATGGGAAGCTTGTTAGTCATGTGCTCTATTAGAAGTACTTATGTATTTGATTTCGGATTTTTCTTTCAAAATTCTCATGAAAACAATCACACGAATATATATACGCACACAAACTCTCTCTCTCCCTCTCTCTTTCGCTCTCTCTCTTCCACACACACACACACACATGAATCACAATCACGATCCATGCATACTGCTACCTCGGCGTTGTCACGTATCCCCAGCAGCCTTCTCTTATCGAAAACAAAAAGCTTTCCCTTGAAGTGACCACCATCAGGGTAACGTTCTAGGTATCTATGGATGCCGCCCTGATATGTACGTGAATCACGAAATATAATGATATGTATAGCACGCACGCGTGTGGTGTGTATAGTGTCACTACCCGCGTACATGAGAATTCACTATTACTTAGATTCATCCTGTTTCAATCATTTTTATTTGAATTAAAGAAAAATGGAAATCTTCGTTTCCAAAATTTGTTTTCAATGCTCGTCAAGTAATCAATATAGCACAATACAAAAGATATATTAACTATCATATAACAAGCCATATGAAGCAACCTCCAGTTGGTAGACATTCGCCACACCACGTGATTTCAGATATGCTGATTAGAATAATACACACTCAAGCACACATATGCACGCATCTACGCAATGGAAATGCACGCTACCTGAGCCACGCTCGCACCTGATTCCACCCGTGCAGTACCTGAAAGAAAAGAGAAAAGAGAGAGGAGGGAGAAAAATATGTGAAAAAGAGAAAAGTCATCCCGCGCTCATATATACAAATAATAAATATATAAGTACCTATCACAAATATTTATATAAAATCTGCAAGCTTTTCTTGTTTCCGGCCGCAAAACATATTGTTGTGTAGATTTTATACCACCATAAATGACAGAACCCATGCTATTCACTTCACGCATGGGTTATATTCTCTCGAAAAGAAAATGACATCGTGTGATAGAACTCACATCATCACTGCTGTGGGGGGAGGACTACTTGCTGAAGGCGTTTTGCAACTGCTACTATTTCCCAAGAGATTGTACTTTTTTATCAGCTCATCAGCAAATCTATAGAACAAGAATATTGGATAAAGCGAGTATCAATATCACGATGTACATCTTGTCTCTCAAATATCTTTTGACGTAATATCTATCGTGAAAGCCGTATTGAAGGCTTCTAAATTTTGTTATTTCTTTTCTCCAACCGCCTTTGATATATTCGTCTTAAGACTTTGAATCCTCTTCAGAACCAAACAGTCATCAGAAACTATACTTCCGGTTGAAATAACCGAATACCCCACCCCTTCACACATGTTTCGCATCTCTTATATAAGAACAAATATGTGAAAGTATAAGGCATATAAATGCTACTTTGGAAAATCGCTGAACTGGCGAGTTGGGGGGAGGATTGCCTTATCAAACATGCCAACCTGAGTACCAAAGATAAATAATTTTTTCAAAAAACTACATATTCTATTCAGTCGCTTCCTTTTCTGTCTATGTGTTTGTGCACGCACTCACACGCGCTCTCTCTCTCTCTCTCTCTCTCTCTCTCTCCCTCACACACACACACACACAAACACACACTTTCTCCATTGATGAGGCAAAACAACGCACCTTCCATTCATAAATATTGCGACAATCAATTAGCAGCGGCCTTGTATCAGGCCCGAGACCCGAAGGAAAATTGCCTTTTTCTTCTTCTCCTTCTGCCTCTACTTCGTTCTTTTCATCTCCTCTATCCTTGTCATTTCCATAACACTCTCCTTGGCTTCTGCCGCTGCTGCTGCTCTCTGCAATAGTGGCACTCGTGGGATTGCCAAGGCACTTGTGAAACTGCTCCGGTGTCAGGTGCTGCCCACCCACTTATCGAGATATTTATTGAAAGTTAGGGATTTAAAATAATGTATTACGCATAGATGCACACGTGTAGTTAAATGGAAGCTATCTGATCATCCAATGCGTGAGTATCACTGCACATATGCAAGTCTGTGTGTCTATGGGTTTTATGCTTTACTCGATGTGTCAAGGACTTCTGGAGAGATACCAAGAGCAACAATTTCCTTGCATTCTCGCACCTACCGCACACCCACCCCCACCCCCAAGAATCAAACAGGTAGAAATCACAAAAGGCATTAACATAAAACACTCAAAACGGGCAAAGGAAGATAATATTTGAGGAAACATAACTCGAAAAACTTAATTGAATAATATCGTATGTGATGGACACACACATACCTGAAGAGTGTCAAAATCCCTCGAGCTTCCCCTTGACGACTAAGAAACATAAAATGCACATGTACACAAAGAAAGATCTTCATCATCAATTTTTTTTTGTTGTGATTTTACCGAATAACAAATGTGCGTTCTTTCTATCGTTCCTTTGACCGTCTCTTCTCTCTCTCTCTCTCTCTCTCTCTCTCTCTCCCTATTTTAACTTGTGTACGCGCATATTTTTCAAAACTCTTTCATCGGTAACATAAAATCATCGGCAATAATTTGTAAATGCAAAGTAAGCTACTGGGGCACTCAAAAAAGCAGCGGCTATTCGCGGTCAAATATCGAGGAAAAGATAGGCGAACGCTTTATTCAGAAGGAACAACGGGTGAATAGCATCCATCTTTCGCTGTAAAGTGTCTTCATTCCTCATTTACAATGGTAGTGTTAGTACCTTGAATGCCCTCGACTTCATCAACAGCTCGGGATGACGTGCCATCGCACTAATCAAAGACTTAGATTGAGATGGTACTATATGATATTAAGATCAATGAATATATAAATATACCTATTATATATATATATATATATATATATATATATTCATATATGTGTGTGTATATGTATCTGTGCGAGTGTGTGTACTTGTGCATGTTATTACGCAAACAGCATTAGACGATTCTACAACTAGCGGTTATCCATCCTACTAATTATGCCTATTTTTCTACTCATCTTTCTCTTCTACTACCACCATAGTCATAATAATTATTTATCATCCCCTTACATATATTCCTCACCTTTTATAGATTTCAAGGGCAGCGTATCTTCCTGCTACGGTTCCGTTAATTCCCTTTGCAAAGGAGAGGAAACTGAATCGAAATCCAAATAATGCCCCCACACACGCACGCAACCATGCACACTACCACACACGAGAACACTCAAAGTCGCGTATGAGATCATTGTAGAACACCCACAGCAAGCTAGTCGTGACCTCGCGTGGTTATAAAGAACATAGACACCAGATAAACACCTACAGTCTCAGGCATCCTTACCCACCTCTTTTGCAATTCTTATCCGTCCGCACAGCCGTAAGGCCCTTTGCGTATAAATAGGCGCTCGGTTCATTCATCATGATACAAAACACGACTTTATCTATCGTTCTCCGACCCCCCCTCCCCCTCCCCCTTTCTGCCCCCACTCCTTAAGAAATGAGAGATATACAGACATACGCATCGATAGATAAAACAATGAATTTGTTAAGATACATTCAAAGCGCATTCGTAAAGGGAGTCATCAATAGTTAGCTTTTCGCGTGGGGTTGCAAACCGATTAGTCTTTCAATTCCATTGCAATGGAAACCAAAACCACCGAATGCAAATGTATGCATGGAGACTGCAAACGCGCAAATCGTCCCCGCGAAAAGAGAGGCAACGTCGGTCCTTAGTGCACGGGAACATCTATCTCATATTGCGCACCGCCATACTGAATTACCTGCAGAGTGCGTCCTGCCACCAAACCATTGCCTCTGGTGCTTTGATAGCGGTGTCTGGGGCGATAAATTAGTCGTAGAAACCGCAATGAATTCGAAACTTGTATGAATATTCATATGATTATAATTCAAAATATGTCTGTGCGCGCGCGCGCGTGTGTGTATGTGTGTGTTCGATGCGTGTAGAAGAGCCTAAGAAAAGTGGATCTCACATTTACATTGGGGGATTAGCATGTGTCGGTGTAGGCAACACTACATTTGTAGTAGAGCAAAACTGAGTAATCATCCTTGTATTCACGCTGTTCGCGCGCATTGTCAGTCTCCTCGTTGCTGCTGCTTTCTATAGAAATATATGTTTAATGGACGAAGGAAACTTAGTGTTTATTCTCAGCGAAAGTCTATGCAGCTAGCTCATGTACGCATTCACATTTCGCAGGTACCACAGGATTTTTCGAGGATGTTTCCTTCTGTTCGTTCTCCTTTATGTGTAGCACCATTGCTTGCTTTCTGCGAAACTGGGGAAGGCCGGGAGGAGCCTGGTATATTAGATACCAATCATACGATTTGATCGTTAGAAAGGTATTGAATACTACAAACGGCGTCATGTACTAGTACAAAAAGGAATTTTTACTGTCTCTTTAAGAACATTAGAAGCAGAGAATAAAAATATAACTCATTTTTGCGATACAGCGCGGCGCTTCTTACCATTCTTTTGAGTCGTTATGTTGTGTATTGATACCATTTATGAAAGGGTTTTAAGTAACAAAAAAACGTGGTTTTTCGATGTATTCATAGCGCATGTTGAAGGGCGAAACGCGCAGAAAAATTACATCTATCGATCGATTACCAAAGTATATTTCTAATAATTCTTGCTGCTTTAACGAGATGTGCCCTGGTTTTAGCGAAAAGTTGGTGTTCGGTCTCAGGACTTGCAGAGGTACGCGCAAGTATTTGTGAAATGGATTCCTCGAATGTACAACAGGTATGTGTAGCGACGGTGCTATGACGTCACCATTTTATGTCGTCTCCTTACCATTCACTTGGAGAAGAATTCGAAGGGTCTTCTTTAGTGCAGCCCCGTCGTCCATGCAGATCTTCATTCGTTTTCGTTTGAACATTCTTTCGAGGTGCTTGCGGCCCTTGCAATCCATATGCAGAAATTCGGTAATCATCAATGGGAGCGAATCACATTTAGAGGCACAGAAAGGTAATGGCAGTAGTAAGTAGATGCATTCTAAACCTGAAGATGGGCTTGAAGAGACTTAGCACATGTCATAGCTACGTCGCAAACCTGCGTATTGAAAAGAGTTAGCACATGCCATAACTATGGGAAACCTTCTTAGTTGTATCTTCTTAGTGACTACGATTTGACAAACGTTCGTAGCTCCATCGAACCTCGCATCTGAAGACGGGCCGCTTGGAAGTCGACGCCATTGTAGAATTTAAGTCTTATTTGGATTGTAAAATTAATTAAAAAAAAATGGAAACTCATGTCGTTTTTTATGAAAGACTTCCACCAGACAAATTATTCATTTGTCGCAAAATTAAAAGGACATAGCCTTCCACGATTGCTTCGTGCCCACCACGATGGATGTGCTGTTGCAACCTTTCTCCATCGTCATGGTGAGTGCAGTGACAGATCTGAGGCAACGATGAACAGTTCATTTCAATGTGCGCGACTGGTGAAAACGATCTTCCTCGTCTGCATTGGTTCAAGTGGCAGTTAGGAGTTTGAGTGACCGGGACGACGAGCTTGGGAAAGTTCTGGAGGCACGCCGATGCACACACAATGGTGACCAGGAACAACACTGGTGATGTTTGATTTTGTTTTCATCAAAACCTCTTTTCATGCACATTCGTGCATGTCTAGCTGCTGAGGTCACCCAGCTGAAGAGCTGCACGCAGGCAGGTGGACGTCGTGCGACGAGCTAGCGAGCTCCACGAAACAACGGATGGTGCGTGAGGCTTACTACAAATTGTGTCAGGCTAGCAGGTTCGACAACTTTTGTTTTGCTTGTTGTTGCTCTACCTACATTAGTTAATTGCATGCTAGACTCATCAAGTTCAGTTTCTGATCTGCACCGATGAACTGTGGTTCATTCGCTTTTTTGTTTGCATGTGAACTAGTCCCAATCCCAACGACAGTCTGCTAGTCTTGAAGGGTGAGGATATCAGGCACAAGTTAGACAAGCGCGCATGTTGCCAAAATGTGCATTTGTGAGAACACAAAAGAAAGGATCCAACAGTCGCAAAGTCCAAGTCACACATTGTGAAACGTCGTTAATAATTGCTGCGATGCATGTGACAGTTGCAAACGTTTGCAAATTCTTAGACACAACAACTGCACCAGAAAAGGCTGTTAGAATGGTGCAAATACATGCAACTACGCGGTGCATTGCCTCATGATTCATGTGCTGATGATTCAATTGATTTTTTTTGCGCGCGTTCTTTGTGGCATTCAAATTGAGCCTGCTGATTGCGGCATTCTGCAGGGCCAGATATTGCATTTTCAATTGTTGAACTAATTATTATCGACACCGATTAATTTCGATTTTGATCAAAAAATTCATTTTTTTGCATCTTATTCATACTTACTAAACTGTCAAATGTCATGGTTTGCAGGAACATTGGACAGATTGCAATGTTCCATCGCTCTTCATTTTGTTATGATAATGCTGTTCATTGCAATAGTGTTTTTGCACGGGCGTACAATGTACATCACAAATGATTTCCTTGTTATTAATTAAGTTTTCCAGAAGAGATCAGAATGTAAGAAAGGGAGACAGATGGCCATTGTGTCATAGTTTAAAACTAACTTTGAATTAAAACTAATTAACTCCAATTATTATATATCCTTTCGAACTCAGGTCACTTTCCATGCCGTTCGTCTCAGTTGAATTACGCATGTTTGCTCCGTTCTATGGACGAGAATAAAGTCCAGAGGTGAAGAATCTAGCCCACTTGGCGATTGAGCAACGGGGAATAAGGGAATGGTGTAGGCGAAGACATAGGTCATAATAATGATTTTGATTGTGGCGTTGTTGATGATACTGATAACATATTCGATGAGGATATGTCAGAAGTCTCAGATATGACTTCACGATTAGCATCAGCCTTCTCAGATTCTCCTCCGTTCTTTATTTTTAAAGAGGTTGTTTCCGTAGTTCTCTGCTCTACTCGCTGTCGATGTTTCCTTTTCTTCCGAGTGTGAATCTTCCCGTGGCGCTTGAGATTTGACTTCTGAGCGAAAGCTCTCTGGCAGACAAAGCATTTGTACGGTTTCTCACCTGTGTGCGTTCGCGTATGCGCAATCATATTGCTTCTCTGTGTGAACCTGAATAAATTCAAAGGTGGGAAGGGAAGGAAATGGGAAAAATATTCACACTAGATCAATACACTAAACTAGAACTAATTAAATGTGTACAAAAAACAAAAGTGATGAATGGAAATGAAGACTGGCCTACCACTAAGACTCTTATAGTCGTTCCAATACTCTCACATCAGCACTATCATTATATGACTATCATTAACCGCACCTTCTTTGGCAGACAGGACACGCATGTTTTTTGAGCCGAAGTGGCTGTTGTTGTGAGGAATCACTTCCTCCATTTGAAGATACCAATTGGTTTGCCAAAACAGACGCTGCTAAGGGTATGGCAATTGCGTGTAGGTCCGAATAAAGCTGGGCATATATATCACCTTCAGCAGCAGTGGAAGTAAGGAGGTTTTCGGGGGGACAATGAAACCTGCGTTGATTCAATAAATTTCTAAATTGAACAAATGGGTTTTAACACTTGCTTCTACACTTACCAAAAACACGTACTAACACTTACAACATACAATAAACACGTACCAAGTATTAAGCCCAAGCGTCTGTTGCGATATTTTCCTCAAAGGAGGAGCAGTACAGACGCGGCGGCCTTCTTCATAACGGCGGTAAGTTGACAATGAGTGCTGAAGGTGCGGAGAACAAATTCACACAAACACATTATAATCGATTCTAAGCGATTCATGTTCACACACATACGCACGCACAGAGAGAGAGAGAGAGAGAGAGAGAGAG
This sequence comes from Bigelowiella natans CCMP2755, assembly GCA_000320545.1. Taxonomy (NCBI): domain Eukaryota; phylum Cercozoa; class Chlorarachniophyceae; genus Bigelowiella; species Bigelowiella natans. Next base: position 29,784 of record ADNK01002892.1, on the reverse strand, counting down.
AGAGAAAGACAGAGAGATAGATAGACATGCACAGAGACACACGCACAGAAACCCTTATATACACACAAACACAAAAAAACACAATCAGTATAGTGAATGGTCTCTTTTCCGCATGTCGTTCGTAGGCGTATAGGCTCTTCGATGGGAGAATGGATATAATAGTATCTAATTAATTTATTTTTACTACGATTTGAATTAGGTTTATCTGCTACCTCATCTCGGCTCCCCGCTCCGAAATAACACTGAGCATCGAAAGGAAGCTGCCTCTGTCCCGTTATGATCGGACATTCAGCAGGGATGCTTGAGTACTGAAGCGACAGCGGTTGTTGGTGTAATCTTGTTAAGGAATTATGAACTTGGTTGGTGCTGCCATATCCTGCAATGACCTCATTGGTATAATGAATCTTCGTAAATTCACTATTGAGCGACATATTAGCCCTAGGGGGAGAAGTGGGGTAGGAGAAGACTCCTGCAGCTCTGACCGCCGGTCGAACTTTGTGTAGATTGACTACAGAGTCCAGCGCAGTTTTTTTGTTGTTATGACAACCACCCCTGCCACTGGCAAGGGCGACGGGTTTGCTGATCGTCGATCCCGAGCCAGAGGCGGATAATGATGCGGTAGCCGTTGCTCCAAGCCTCGTATGTGAGGTAGACACAAAGTGTGACGAAACAGACGCTATAGATCGACCTGATTTGACTTGTGTTGTTATGGTTGTTGTGGAACGCACAGGAACAGAGATCAATCGGGTATCGTTCTCCTTGTGCAGAATAGTGCTAACGGTCGAACTTGTTCGGTTGCTTGATCTGCCATTAGCGGCAGCGTTGCTGGTTCTGCTTCTGTCATCAAGGCTTGGATTTAAAGTTGTCCTCATTGTAGGAGCTGGGTATGAGGTCAATGATACCTGTGAAGAAAGACGTTCCGAACCGAAATACTTAGTACCGATCATAATATAAGCAATTGTGAAGGGGTCGAGAGGAACGGTGAATGACATGAGGGAAGAGTGCAGGACGATAGTAGTGTGACATGTTTCCCCTCATTTGTGTTCATATTCAATAAGCTCTCTGTCTCTTTTAATCACCAACCACGACTTACTTCGATTCAGATTTTTGTTTAATTAAGCGGTATTATGTCGTACCTGCTCGTCCCTTCTCTCGTATCTCTCTTTTAACATAAGTGTATCAGATGCCCTAACTACATTCCATAGCATCGGCTGCTGATGAGAGGGGGAAGGACTTACAGGTGCTTCCGGCTGTCTTAATGACGAGACTGCATAATGCACGCTTGGTTCATTTCTGCGAGACGATATACATAACAAATTTTAATTTGATGAAACCTGTACGAAAGTTAAAAATATATTTAGAAATATTAAAAACATTTGCGCTAAATCATTGTTATATACACAAACACACAAACACACATCCAACACTGTATGCATTATCTGTGTGTCCATTTACGACAGGGAGAGGACGGGGGATATAAACGGGCAAAGAGAAGGGGAGAAAAAAATAGAGGAAGAGAGCGATTCATCTCCACTCTTTTAATATTCAATTGTATTTAAAGAGACGAACATATATGTTGTTTCCAATATCTAGCAATGAAACTTTCATCTCCCCTCAAAACAATTTTCATAGATCATTTGAATATCGACGGCATTATGCGAGGAAGCTTATGACTATAAAACTATATTGAGATATGTGTTCAAAATATCAAAAAAATTAATTGTAGATAGATAAACTCTTTGATGACTGTTGTTTTTCGTCATAACAAATATATTTCTTTTATTACAAACTCAATTTTGTATTTGTACTCAACTAAAAATTGAAATTCAAATTTTCGCTATTTTCTTTCACACTTATTTTTAGCTATCCTATTCTGTTACTTACTCCACCCCACCTCAGGTCATAACTACCTGTTGTTTCGAGCAGATACAGCGTCATTATGCAGATCTTTACGTTTAATTTCTTGATGAAATCGTAACTTATTTTGCTGATCATATTTAGGCTGCCTTATAAATTCTTTCGCGAGATTCTCCGCATTATTGTCCGTGTTCCCTACCATCTTACAGCTTTGGTTATCTGATGCATTTTTGGGAATGCGAACGCTGAGAAACGGGGGAGCTTTCAAGCGCTGCTGATCTTGCTGTTGTCGCTGCTTTCGACACGGGGATTTCGGCATTTGAAACAGAGCAGCGCTTTCCCAGTCTAATTCCGTTTCATTTCTTTTCTCGACGATGGGAGGACACAATTTTGTGTCCGGTGATGCTCCGGCCACAATACTATGACGAAAATCTATACTTGTCTTATTCGAATTCGAGTGTTTTCCATGGTTTGCCCGCATTACTCTTCGTTTCTTATTACAAAAAATGCTTCTGTCACACTGGGTTTTCTGTTGAGAAAGGCTTCCCTTTTTACGCGAGATGACTTTCGCATCACTTTTGTCTGGTTCCATTCCAATGTCGATAGAAGCGCCGCTCTCATTTGTAATATCGCTCGCAAAATACCTACTCTCCAGCTAATTCATATGACATTTAATCATTGTAATATCAAGCGAATTTTAAAAGTATGATATTTGGAATATTCGCTAGCAATAGTTTCTATCAACCTGTATTACGTATAACTTTAAATGAATAATATATATGTAATTTGAAACTTTAACCAAAATATGGAAAGGGAAAATGATTCATTTAGATCTAACCTGAGAGCCCAAGGACCTTTTTGCTGCAGCAGTTTTGTTCTCGTCTCCCTTGACTCTGAGAGCTGCACTGTTTGGGCTTAGAAATTAGAGTCCCGTCAAAATCGAATGTAGATTAGTTTATCTACCATATATATATATATATATATATATATATATATATATGTTTGTAAAAATAAAAAACCTGATGATCTTTTCTAACCTGAGAATATGCTCATCTTCACTGCGCATATTGCATAATATTTGGAACAGAGAAGGAGCAGCATTGGTTGTCCGACCTCCTCTGATCGGAAAATGATATAAAAGCATAATGTTAAGAAATTTAACTTAAAATCAGTGCGAAAGAGATAAACAGGTTCATAACATATATGAGTTTGAAGCCTTTCTCTCTTATTCAATATAATACATTATCTTAATCAGCGTAATGAATAATGAATTTTCCTTTCATATAGTTGTAATCCTTCCAATTTTTTGTAACTGTTTGCACTCGTTACATTGTGCAAATAACAGATAAATTTCCTCGCACTATACAATCCATTGGTGGATTCATACTCCAAAATTCCTCCACGAAAAGAACATTAAAAAATGGTTTGTTTTGCTTTAACTTCATAACTTCGACTAAGTCATTGCGAGAGCAGCCAAAATCAATGTTGTAGGAAATGTTTTGGAAATCAATAATAATTCTGTATCCACACTTGATATGGTGAAAGTCCTTACAGCTTCCTTTACAAGTCCACTTAAAACATGTTGATAAGTCGTTCTTCCCACAACCCTAAGACATCGAGTAGAATAAACTCTAATGAATCAACTGGCATAAATAAATGGATTTTTTATGTTACAGTATAGTAATCTTTACCAAAGTTAATTAAAAATAAATTGTTTTCTTATAGTCTTACCTCGCAAACTCCTGCTCCGCAGCGAGAACATTGATGCGGGGAATGGCCGACATCCTTCAACGAAGAATATGATGTAAGTAAGTCCCCTTTATCAAAAAAAAGTCCAAAAGGGTCTAAATGAGAAACTTCTCACCGTACACGTGCACAGTTCTGGCAATCCCCATGCGTTTGTTTCTATCTCCATCATCAAGAATCTTTCCCTTCGTATATACAGAGTCCACCGACTCCACCACTAAGCTTAGCTCCTTCAGCAAAGAACCATGTTTTCAAAGCGAAATCCTCTAACTTCCAATCGGGTTCTCAATTTTCCGTAACTCCTGCAGAATTCGGTTGGCGCCTCTGGCAATGCAAGAGAAGGACGCTCGTCAGCGGGTACACAAGTACCTCGTGAAGGGGAGAGCGCGGGGCTTTGGTTTTCATTTTTCTTTTAGATTTAGCGTCTACTGCAGCTTTCTACTACCACAATTGCCCTGAGAAACAAACCAAATCCCTATTTTTTGTCCATTAGTGTAGGTCATTTTCGACATGATAGCGAAAACTAAACAGCTACCAAACAAAATGAGACGTAAAGAAAAGAAGTGGAGGGCAAGCGAGCTCTATGTTGACATGCAGTTGAATCCATGCACATTTCAGATTGCGACAAGGAATCTGACACAGTTTTTTTATCCCGGATTTTTTTCCAGAAGCTTTTCCTTGGAGATCTGCGTGATTTTCGCTCCTGACAAATGTTGCAGCGTGCAGCTCTTGTTTCCTTGAAAACGTGCTTGTTGTTTTCCGATTGTTTCAAAAACACTGCAGAAGGGGCGCCATTTGTCGTGAAAAGCCTCCAGTGCCCGGTAATTCCGACATCATTGATCAGCCAATCTTCATCTGAAAAAGTGTCAGGGGAATCTCTGCCAATCCCGATTTTCTACATCGGGTGAGACATGCGTTCGAATCCTTCCCAGCCATGACTTTTCGCCGAAGTATTTTCCATGAAATTTGATGAACCACTTTCATGGATTGCAAGCAAAAGCGATTGCGAGGACTTGTGAACACGTGGGTACGACTCGTAGTTTGTCCAATGAAAACAGTGCCAGAAAAGGTGCAACGGTGCGTATGTCATTTTCTTCACAGTGAAGTCGCATGCTCAAAATGTCATCTATTTTTAACAAGACAATATTGGAGAAAAGGCCTGCATTTCTATTTGTTTTAAAAATACCAAAATCACACCAACCTTCCCTTTCCTCCCCCCCTCCTCGCCAAGTATTCTCTCCAGGGACCACTCTCGTCCAGAATAGTCCGAATATTTCGGGCGTTGAAAGTGATATTGTCTTTTTTGCAGTGTTGAACATCTCTGTTTCAACCGTTTGCTCGAAGATTTTTTTACAGAGGCCATTTGGTAGTGCTCTCCTTCGCTTCTTTTGATTGAATGAGGGCCTTAATCTCAGCAGCACTAGGGGGTAGGTCCGATACAAATTTTGGACGTGCGCATCATTTATATTATATTTCTGTTTTTTTTTAATTGTAAACAATCCATCGAGAAAAGCGGATTGTCAATAGCATTTGATCGAAAAGAACATCGAAAGTAATCAAACGGCACACAGTATTGCAGATAGTATGCACCCATGAAACATCGCTTACTGCAAGAATTCGGAAGAGAAGTTTCGGAATCTCTTTATTCGCATTCAACTATGTTTGCGAAAATGAACAAAACAAATAGCTTTTTCTTCTAAATTCCACTTCTCTTTGTACAGGCTATTTAGCTTCTAGGTTTAGCAGTAGTTCTCCAAGCATGCGCACCCTTGTGCGCCGGAGCGGTATAAAGTTTTAATAGAATTCGCATACATTCGCATCGAATAACGCACACACACACACACACACACACACACACACACAATATTTAAATCGAAAGTGCCAGAGTAGGTCACGTTATTTCTGGCCTATTATTTGCATAACTCTCTCTCTCTCTCTCTCTCTCTCTATATATATATATATATATATATATATATATTTCTCTCTAATACATAATTTATATCGTAAATAGTGAAATTCATATTTGTGTGTTTTGCATCAGTTATACAGCAGGAGAGGCCCTCTTCAGCGAAATCAGGAAATGACAGCCCAGCAGCAGCAGCGGAGCAGCGCCCTCCACCTCCATGCAGCCATCAAATCGAGGTAAAGCTAATGCCTTCACACCTCTGGATATGGATGCTTACGTACACTTTCCTTCCCTTGCTCACGTGACATAATCACGACCCATACGATGAAATGCGTTGTATTCCTATGTTTCTGCAGCTCTTCGCCCCGTCCTTCTCTCCCGTACCTGACCAAAAAATAGAGGCTAAGAGGGTGAGAGGAGGGGGCACCAACGCTCTATGCGAACTCAGAATTAAGCAAGCTAGCAATATTAGTTCTAGCAGCAGCAGCGGCAATAACGAGCACATCAACAACATCGTAAGCAGTAGGAGGAGGAGGAAGCGACGCTCACAATACTCGATTGACGGTGCGAAAACTGTATAATTTACCATATATTTTATATATGTATATGGTGTATATATTAATATATACATATATATATATATATATATATATATATATATTTGTGTGTGTGCGTGTATTTACTTACATATATGTATTGTGATTGATGCATTGAAGTCGCATCTGACGGGACGGTAATGAACATAATGGAGTTCGCGGATCTCCCATCGGCGTTATCACTCATGCAAGCTTCGAACCGAATACGCGAAGCTCTTTGCGGTTAGGCCCCCCTCCCCTGCTCCTCTTTCTGTACCTTTTCCGCATTTCATTTCTCCATCTGCTAAGCACGGCATCGTGAGTCTGAGATTAGTTCCAAGATATTAGAATATGCGGTTGCGCCGGGATGAAGCCTTGTGTTTGTTTTCGTATATGATGTATTTTGAGCTTACTGCCCCAACTGGTCACCATTACAGTCTACACACACACACACACACACACACATGTATTTATCGTAAAAGGTCTTACATTTTATGTGATACTAAAAGGAATTAAGATTTGAATTGTGGCGGTTACATCGTAGGAAAGCTGCGACATCGATTCTGGGAAATGACGTTCTGGAGAGACCGAGGAATACTGCTCTACTTCAACCAATGTGATGAATGTGTAATGAATGTCATGACAACGAATTTGGGCAAATTACGGAATTATTGGCCAACTCAATACAACAATTTCGATTAAGTCTAATTAGTAAGCTCATCAAAGTGTCGTCGATGATTTTACACCAAGATACACTAGTGCGAGAGATATATCACATAATAAATGTGTTTGTGTGTGTGTGTGTGTATTTATGTGTGTGTGTGTGTTTTTTTGTGTTTGTGTGTGCGCGTGTTTGTGTATTCGTGTGAATTTAAAACGTCGTAAAGTTTCGATGATTCCTCGGACGCTGTCACATCTACCAAATGACCCGAAAAGCTGGCAATGGAACCATTTTATGCAGGCCTATTACAGTTCAGATTATGCTGCTCGTAGTAGGAAACATCGCATGTTTGGACGATTTTCTTACCCACATAATGCCCGGAGGTTGCATAATCCACCACAGCGGCAGCAGCAGCCGCAACATCCGCAACATCAGCAACATCTCGACAATAAACAAGTCGGAAATTCATGGGAGTTCTCTCCGTCATCTTCCTCTTCCTCCCCATTCTGTACCCCGTCGCTGATGTTCGATACACAGTAGCAGTGCTTCCTCATAGCCGAAATCGGTTTTCCTCAGCATTTGTACGAGGAATGCATAGTGATTTCCCCGCATTTTGTCGATTTTCTCATCTACGCCGCTATTTTATTATATTTGTGTACGAACATGCTGTGTAAGTAGCAGGAAGCTAGGTCTGTCGTTGTGTGTTGCTACCACAGCTGCTGTACACACCATCCAACTCAATCCTCAAATCAAAACACATCATCTAGGCAAGTGACACCATCATTATCATTGACATGCACAGCGCATTTGAGCGTCAGGAAGAAACGATACGATGCATTTGCTTTTGAATTGCGTGCACGTGCACATCACTTCGTTGAAATCTGAATGTTTTGGATGGAATCTGCTTTTGTCCATGTTGTTTAGACGCACGTGCAAATCCAAACACAGCAGCTCCAGAGTCACATGAGTCAGTTTTGCACATGACCTAGAACATCCATGCTAGCATGAAGCAACGAACATGCTGTGCATGCTAGCTGGCTAGCTGTCCTGCTCTGGTAACTGACTTGATCCATTTGCAGGCCCCACTAGCCTGCTAGCCTGTTGTGTCCACGACCATGCATTGCTAGATTACAACGTTAGCAAGCATGTAGAAAGGTGGATGGGAATTTGTCATTTTTCAATTCCAACGCAGTGCCAGAGTGGCGCAGTGTCATCAGTCAGCACTGGAGCACTGGAGCAGTGAAGAGACATGACAATTTCTCGTGCAACACCCCAACAACACTGGAACACCAGAAAGTTGGTCACACGCCTGTCCAGCTGTGCCAGTCCAGTGCAGTGCGTGTCTAGCGCGTGCCAGTCTAGCAGTGTGCACAGTGTGGCCCACTGGCTCACTGTGCTCCAAACCACTGACTGGCAATGGCAGGCGCATGTGGTGCATGCATTGAACCGCCACCACTGGACAAAAGAACTTGAAGGTTTTGTCAGCGAAACAGCCGAATTTGCACAGCTCAACTGACACATCGCAGCATCTCGAAACCAGAAAGCAGGCTGACAGGTTGACTTGCCGTGCTTGGTTCGTGGTGGACCGTTTTGGACACTGAGGGAGCACTGCTAGACTGTTTGGAAACGATTCTCATCAATGGACACTCTGCATTGTTGAACATTTTGAAAAATTTCGAAATCACTTAGCAAATGAAACTGTTTCAAACTTCATTCAAGTTGGTTTTCGTTTGACGCGCGCTTCTCTGGTTTCTCTGGTTCTCCCCAAGCCAGCAAGCTGGCAAGCTCAGGTCAGGCTGGTGAGTCCAGTTTTCAGTCTGCGCACTTCCTTTGGACTTTGTGCGGACGGTGGTTGTCATTTGTCAGGTTGTTGACCGAATCATCACGGCCTAGAGGAAGTGCGGAAAACTTTTCAGGAGAGAACACTGCTCAGGACGACTCGGACCTGCAAGTTCGAGCCAGGCACTCAATCAGAGCGGCAAGCGCTTCATCCAGGTAGAACCTTTTGATGCGGATCCAAACGATCTTGGTTTGGCAACCGAGTGACCGGTGACTGGGGCGACACGTCTCTCCATTCCACCGGTGAACAGGACAAAACGTGGTTCAACAATTTTCAGGCTAGGTCTAGCTGGGAACAATGGGTGGGAAAGCCACCTCGCAATCCGGAAATTTGAGCTGTTCTCGGGGATTCTTGGATGTCATCCCCGGCAGTTTCTGCTGTGATGCGTTTCTAGTGATTTCCAGGAATGCATGTGATTTCTGGAAAACTTCACCATCGCATCCAGTGTCGAATCCAGCCTCAACAAGAAGCCATTCTGTGAGATCGAAGATGCGGCAGAGAAAGAAGGGAGGCTTTTTTTCTTTCTACGACAAGCTGCAGCGGCGTCGCAACTAATGACCAAGGCAACTGTTAGATCTACTGATGATTTTCGCAAAAACTTTTACGTCTCGTCATCATCATGATAACATCGACGTCAAGGAAATACAGGTCGTTTTAATCGTATCTTCAAGTGTCGAATCAGCCTTAACAAGAAGCCATTTTGGGAGATCGAAGATGCGGCAGAGAAAGAAGGGAGGCTTTTTTTCTTTCTACGACAAGCTGCAGCGCCGTCGTAACCAAGGCAACCACAACTGTTACTGATTTTCGCAAAATGTTTTCGTTTCATTGTCATGACAACATCGACGACCGCTTATCAAATACCATCGAATATCAGGGAAATACAGGTCGTTTTAAACGTATTTTCACCGAAAAACTTCTTTTTTGCGATAATTTTGTGTCGACGATTTCTGTTCCAACTCTTCTACGCCCTTCATCTATACTCCATTTCCGTATTTCGAAGACTCTGACGCCCTCTCCCCTAAGCTTCTCTGCAATGTCTCTAAGTTTTCGCTTCGAAGGAAAAGAATTCAGCGTAGTCGAGGTTGAATTCCTTGAGCAGATGAGCTACAATGAGCTATTGCACGAGGAGATATCCGAGGAGTTAAAGAAGGCAAACATTGAGATCAACCTTGAAGATTTGCAGCTTGTGCGTGAAGGTATGCCGCATCGGTCCAGTCACGTCATGTTTCAAAGAGATAATTTTATTTCGTATCTTTGGTAGGCGTATCCTTAAATATGGAGAGCTGGGAAAAGTGGCGAGACTCGGATAAGTTTAGGAATGGAGGTGTTGTCGACGTTGTCAAAAAAGGCAAGAACGAAAAGCAGGATAGCTTCGTTGAGCTCCACTTTGATGGGAGAGTTATTCAGAAGATAGCTTTAGAGGAATTTAAGAACCTGGATGTTGCTACCCTTAAGGCTCAGATATGCGAAGGTTCCGAACTTAAAGGCCTCGAACGCGAGGTCTCTTTTCTCTATAAAGGTATTGTATGCATTCCCCTAATGCCATGCTTATAAAAGAGATATTATCATCTTAACTTAAAAGGAGACATTATCAAGAGCGAAGAGTGGGGCGATATTAAACCTGAAAACGCCATGGTCGTTTGTCTTGGTCTCGAGGATGAGAGAACAATGGTAAGCTATTAAGTTCAACGAAGGGTTTGGAAAAAGCCTAACCAACAAACCTTTAGGCAATCCGGCTTGGCGTCAGGATTATATACAAACAGCAGCTGAAACGACTGCGAAGATTGAAGTTTCACCAATTATTGGAACTTTGCCAGCGCGAGTTAAGTAAGATCGATGCCGCCAACGATTCCCTGAAGCAACTACAGCTATTCTACCGAAGTAATTGTTTTTAATGGTGGTGTATCCGTTAAGTCCTACTAACGCAACAGTATCGTAGGCGAACACATTACTGAAGAAAAATGGGAAGACGTTGCTAAGAGTGGAGAATTCGGCGCAGTAGATGTCCAAATTCGTCTGCCTCCGACTCAGGAGAAGGTCTCTACAGTTTACTAGCTTCACATCGCTTTTATACTAACATCATGCGCCCATATGGAAAAGAGTGGAGAAGACGATGAATGGATCAAACTTGAGGCTTCACAGAATGTAGGTTATATATCTGGTTAAATTAGAAGAGTATTCAAAATCCATATTCAATACTTTCAGAGTCAGTTCAAAAGTCTCTCGGAGCAAGTGGAGGAGTATTCTACGACGACTTCCACGACGACAGACGATCTACTTAACGAGGGAGATTTTCCGGTATGCCGTATTATCTTGGGATTGGACTTCATGAGTCCTGCATGAGAAGACATTGATTCTTGATGCTCGATTTATCGAACCCACAATAAATTATAATTCCAGAACCCGGATGGAAATAAGTTGAGGCGTAAATCTCCTGAATTTAAATCCCCACAAACACCATATATTGTAAGTTGCGAATAATACCCTGAATTTATGATTACGACCGACAAAATATGTACCACAAGCACACACACGCACACACACACACACACGCGCGCACACACACATTCACACATATAAAGCGCACGCATGCGCATATAATTCCTCTGAAGCACAGTCGCAATTTATAATATATATATATATATATATATATATATATATATATATAAGGCAACGCCCGACAAGGAGGAGGATGAAAAGGACGCCAAATACACACGGAATGTACTCTCTTAACACGAAAGTTAAAAAAAATGAAAATATGGACCTCCACTATTAGCTACCTTGTGTAACCCTCGATATCTGTGCATGTTGTTGACTGAACAAGCAGGAGGAGACGAAGACGAAGCCGCTTCCGAATCTGCAAAACGGTTCATTTGACCCAATGGAGTTTGCGGAATCCGTCGTTTACTACCTTCGAAGTACAAATCGAAACTTGGAATCCATTAAGGGAAAGGACGTAGTTCTCGTCGTTGGCGAGACAGGTGTCGGTAAGTCCACCACAATAAACTTTCTGGCTGGCTGCAAGATGAGAAGGAAAGTAGCAGATGAAGATGAGCTCAGTGATATAGATCTCCCGCTACATATACCGCCAACTCTTCCGCGTTTAAGCTCTGAGAGCGAAGCTAAGGGTGTTGTAATAGACGCAGAAAACCCCGTTGTAGCCCCTGGCCACACGGGAGATAGTAAAACACTGCATGTTGAAGGAATCAGCGTTGGTGAATTTGTCATTTGCGACACCCCAGGGTTTTTGGATTCAAAGGGAAGTATCCAAGACTTTGCAAACGCGGTTTCGATTCGAAACGCGCTCAAGCAGTGCCTCAGCTTCAGAATTGTATACCTATTCGCAGAAAACTATCTTGGTACTGGAGCTAGAAAGGGGAGATTAATCCTGGAGCATATGGGCTCTTTGAGTAACTTTCTGTTCCCATTCGAGAAGGCTATGCCTGGGATGACTGCATTTTTAACCCACCAGAACTACATGACGGCTAGAGTAGCACGGGATAGTCTGAAAAAGTGTTACAAAATGCTTGGTCATGATTACCCGGAAGAATCGAAATTCCTATTTGCTCTTATAGAGAAGCGCTTTCCGTCCAGTAACCTAGAAAATCTCAGTCTGTTGATCATGAACCCGTTAGGAAAGAAGGGGCCTAAAGAATACCTCGACCATCTTCGCACATTAAAAAAAATTAGCCCTGCTGATTTGGAAATACGTCTTCCGCTTAAGAACGACCAAATTGAGAAGATCGAGCATGCGTTTCAGGCTGTGGAAAACAAAATTCTCGAGGACTTGAACATTAATGACTTCTTTTCTATTGCTAAACACTTTGATATGTTTACTATCCTCGCTGAATCACTCCGGTATCCAAACTTCATTCAGCGAAACGAAGAGATGAAAGTCAAAATAGATCAGCACATTTCCAGCATGGCATGTGAGGCCCGCGTCATTATGAATTCAAGAATCGATTATGTGAAGAAGGAAGACATAAAGGAGTTGGGCATCGTCTTGACTGGCGTACAGAATGCCACCGCAGCCAAACTTTTCGACGGTTATTCTGTGCTGCTGGCTGAGTTACATTCCTTTGTTCTAAGACATGATCTAAATACAATCGAATCAGATATAGGCATCACTTTTGATGATGATAACTTTAGCATATTGAACGCAGAATTTCACCAAGTTGTGGAGCGTCTTCGGGGGTTGAAGTTGATGACAGATAGCAAATACCTTAAGAGGCACCTAGATAAGCTCCCCTGTAAAGAGCTCTACCGTGAATCCTGTGAGAAAATCAACAAAATAGTTTTGCAGACTTCGGAAAATGCAGGCGTTTTAATCGAGAAATTGTTTTGCTCCGGCGAAATGGAGAAGGCTGTGGATATCGGTCACGAAATTGGACAGAACTTATCGATTCTACAGAAGGCCTCTTCACATCTCCAGGAACACCTTCCAAGCGCTAGTCTAAACTATAAGAATACCATTTATGGTGTAGAATTATTTTTCAATGATAATCTTCGGGTATGTGAGTCGTTCTTAGTAACACTGGAAGGATACATTAGCCAAGGCTTTGATAAGGCGAAGGGCTGCCTTTCTGCGTTGGAGAAGAACGACATGTTCCTCTTAGAAACTGCAATGATAGCCATCCGGGCAGCATGGCTTTCTAGTATGAAGGACCACCTAACCAACAAAGATGCTTATCCAAGTCTGATGAAAAGGTTTAAGACTTTTGCCGAAGCAGCGCTAAAGAAACTGGATGCTTTGATTTCAGAGCGTAAATATGCCACTGTGAAACCAATTGTGGATCTTATGATTCATGTTGCGTCTTTTGATGTCGAGGGTGAAATTCTGCACGGCTTGTCCCGAGTACTAGAACTGCTGTTGAAGGTTCTGCGTAAACAATTTCGAGATGCCATGGAGCAAGCCTCAACTGGGGAATATAAACTCTCGAAGGAATGCTTATCCAGCTTGAGGGCAGCTCTTTTAATCCAATTCTCTTTTCTAGATACGTACGTTCCTAAAACGGTTTCAGGTGTCGACAGCCTTATGGCAAACGATTCTGAGCGGAAGAAAGATGGTAATTCGGAGGTAAAATCAAGCTCTCACCCTCCAAGAGCCAACGAAGAGATGCTTCCAGTTGACAGTAAAAAAGAGGGGAAACATGCTTCCACTGATGGAATTGACAGTAAAAACGAGGGGAAACATGCTTCCACTGATGGAGTTTCTTTCCTGGACTTCGAAAATAAGGCAAAGTCTCAACAAGTAGCAAAAATGGAGAAACATCTCTCTCGTCATCTGATGACAAAATTCAGCAGTATATGCGACGAGGTCATTGTGATGCTTAATACAGTTTCTCCAGAGTCAGTTTCTCCAAAGTCAAGCCAAGTGGCTGGAGAATTATATGCAGAAAGGCACATGCAGCTTTTATCATTATTTGACAAAGTTGAGGCTTTTACTCCTTTGGCGAGACTTATTGACTTGAAGAAACTAGGCTTCTCGAAGATCGTGAATAAGGTTCAGAGTCTATCAAGACAGTGTCTCGCATCATGCAAGTCGAAAGACGGCATGTCAGCCGATAAATCTATCAATTTATTCCGGCAATTATGGTTCGCATATCGCGTAGTGAAGAAAATGCGTTCTATGCAGTTGAGCAGCGTTTCGACACCACCAACGTCGAAACCGAAAGCTCAGAAGACCGTGCTGAGAGGTTAGATATGATATGATATGGAATATTTAATGAGATGTTTCTGGTGTGTGCTACGTTGGAAATTCTACGTGCAAAAAAACTAATTCAGTTCCTCTTACCTTTGTAACTCGCAGATCGGAATGTCAAAATATCCTTTCCGTCTAGATGCAAAAAATTAATGTCTTGGCATGGGAAAGAACAAATTGGTCTCAAGGTTTCACAGAAAGACCAATTTGTTCACGTTACGCAGGTATTCTTCCTCATCTCAGTGCATAGTAGTTTCAACTGAGAAATTTTCGTTAGGTCGTTTCTGGCAGCATTGCGAAAGGTAAAGGCGTACAGGTTGGATGGATAATAAAGGAGGTTAATGGTAAAAGGATAAGGACCATAAATTTTCTAAAGACTATTTTAGGGCAGAACAAAAACAAGACTATTCTCTTTACCAAAAAAGTTGAGGAATCAGTACCGGATGTCGAGATCCCTCAAGATGCTCAAAAGTCAGAGGCGACGATAATTTCGATACTTTCGAAATCGCTAGGTGACGTCGTAAATGCTGGAGTCTCCCTAAGGACAGACATGCTTAAAATGTAAGGCGAAATACGCTTCCAGGTTGATAGACATCATGGGTTCACGATGTTGTTCGTTTGTCAGCATTGAAACTTGGGATAAGAATGTGGATGCCGCTATGAAACAGATAAACAGGATACTCGGGTCAATAACCGTTCTGATTTCGTCTGGATATTGCGATAATGCTTCAAAACCTAAATTTCAGGTTTAAGGGCCTGGGAGAGGAAACGAAGGACGACACTAAACTTAAAATAGGAGATTCGTCAACCGAGTAATGTTTAAAGATAGAATGATTTTCTCAATATATTTAACCATCGAATGATTTTGCATCGATAGAGAGCCTCGTAGGAATATGGTCGAGGTTTTCGGGATTTTAAGCAGGTTGCTAGCGATTTTAACTAAACAACATAACCGCGTGTCCGTTGCCATACCTGAATCCATAAAAAGAAATCTGTTTTTGAAATTGTGTTCTTGCAACCCTCTCTCTCTCTCTCTCTCTCTCTCTCTCTCTAATACATTCACATCATATTTCATTTTTCAAAGTGTGTTGGAAAGTCAAGATTCCTTTTTGGGAGTTTGGGGAGAGGCCGTAGAACTCTTTCCAGGCATCAAGGATGGATTCAGAGATGTGTCGGAGGAAATGCGCAAAGGGTTGAAGGATTCTAACACATTTACGAGATCAAACGTCGAAAAGCATATCAGATGTTACATCAAGGTCAGTTTAACCCTGGAAATCAGAATGATATGATCATAGTATACCTGTATGCAGAGATCGGATGAGGAATTGCAAGTGCAAGTTATAACATTTGGTCGAAATGTGCTCAAAGTACTTGAAGAAGCTAGAAAGTCCATTCAGTCATTTTTCGATAATCGCATCAATTTTGCTGACGAGTATGCAGATTTGAAAGCGAAGATAGAAGTCATAGAGAACAATCTTGATCAAAGGTTGCCAAGATTTCTTAAAATGCGCAACTTCAGAGAGGTGAAGAATGTACTCGACCAAGTAAGAGGCAGCCGAGGAGTTTTTCTTAAGTGCCTAGATATCGTCCAGGATCAGATTAGAATTTGGTGGGAAGAATATGAACAAGAGATATCACATCTATCGATCGAATTGGAAGATAGAAATCTAACCAAATTCGACGTCCGCAAGCTCAAGGTGAGTCATAATCCGATTTTTGGATCCTTGTTGACTTTTATTGTTTGCGCTTGCAGAATTATGTTCAGACTTTCAATGAGGCAATATGTCTCAAGGATGACTTCCCTGCTATTACGACGAAGGCCAAGGATTCTTGGCAGAATCTTCTAAAATTCTTTGAAGGTTTGTTGCCTCTACTTTGGTGATAAACTACATCTAATTCGATGTAAATATTAGACTTGAAGCTCATGCTAAACGAAAACATTGGGATGCGGACCTTTAACTTTCGAGTAGTGGGTATGGTTTGGCGTTGTCTTCGAAAGTTCAAAAGCTGCGACGGTCTACGAGCGGGGAATGAGCCCAGCTTCGAGACCAAAACTAGGGAGATCCAAACTAATGTCATCGAGAGAATTCCGGTATTAGACTGAATACATTATTGAACAATGTCCCATTCCAACACCAAAATATAATTCCATAGACAATGGTGCTGGATTCTTTCCGTCGTGCCTTGGCCTCATCATATGTGCCTCTTCCGACAAGTGAACCCGAACAAAAGGAAAAGAAAGAGAAAACTAAATCCAAAAGAGAGAAATCTGTTGAACCAATATTCAATAGGGACCTCATTGGAGAGTCGGTGGAAGAAGATTCTTTCCGGCCAAATGCTGCAAGAGCATCAAAAATCCTTAAGAGCATTTCTTCTGATGACATTCGTGTCGGAGGGCATGATTATGAAACCTTACACCAGAGATTAATAGAGATCACTGAAAAATGGGGAAATGTGCTCTTGGATACTCTATTTTATTTAGCAGATGAAAAAATGGTTGCGACCAATCTATGCGAAGAGGCGTTGATAAGGGTAGTCGACACATTGAAAAGGTATACGTTGAACAAAAATCTAAATATACCAAACTAAGCATCATGTTCTTTAGGACAAACACCTTAACTCATTTTGAGAAGCAGCAGAAAACCGTGGAAATTGCAATTGAAAGAGCTGAGAACTTTCAAATACCTGATATGCCTACAACAAAAGAGGTTTTCTCAAAATTCTTCGAAAGGTTGATTAAATTGAAGGGCACCAATGGTGAAAAGTTCAAAGAGATGCTGAAAAATGTGATCCTTAATCTAGACCGGAAGTTTGATAAAATTGAAAACATGTTGAGATCGAATAAATTAGTTTCAAGGGATTTGTCAGAAATCTGTAATTTTGTTCACTTTTGCCACGAAGGAGCTACCGCGGTGAAATTGCCTAGTAGATACCAAATCGGGTTGAACAACATAATAAGCAGGTATTTCGACTACAAAGTTAGAGATTTGGATGAATATGAGCGCCAAAAATCCTGGAATGAGCATGCAACGGCCTTAAACTGGCTCCGGGAGTTACATAAATCCAAACTAAGCTATCTTAGTATTTCAAAGGAGATCAAGATCAGAGTGGCTATAGAAGGGAAAAAAAATGAGAATTATGACAAAGCCCTGGCTGGAATTACAGAATCTGTGCATAATCTCGACTTGTTGAACGAAGTTGTAAATACTGATTTACTGTGCAGACAACTACGCGATGTGAAAAGTGGTAGAGACGGAATCACGAAATATAAAGATCTCGTTTCAACGTTTGCTAAAAAAATCAAGAGTTCTAAAGATGATGCCCTTCGTGAACTCAACAGTGGAAAATACGTTAAGATCCGTCGCGTATTGCAAAACTTCAAATTATTAAGTCAAGAAAAATTCGAACTCGATCATCAGGACATTTTTACTCGCGTCAAACAATCAAGTGAAGCACTCAATAACGAAATAAGTGAGCACATACAAAACCTGGAAAATCAAGCGATTAATTGCTTGAAAACGAACAAGCGGAAGGCCGATGACTACCTGAATAATATTCGTTCGTTCGAAAAAGAATTTCAGGAATCAGGACACGTGGACAAGGTTATAAAGGATTTTCTCGATCAAATAACGAAAGCTAAAGATACATGGATCGTAAGCAATCGCAAGCCCTGTGTGGGAACTCTCGGAGACTTTTTGATTCGTTTGAATAAAGAAAAAACTCATATCACCGAAGAAAAGATTATCAAGCATGTTGATGACAATATAAAAGATATCTTAGAACATTACAAAAAAAAGAAAATCATAGACCTAACTGCACTTGATGTATATCTTTGCAATGAGAATGCGGAAGAGATTTGCTGTACTCAGCCGATCTTTAAGAAGGTTCGAGCTGAGAAATTCAACAAACTTGTTGGAAGAATCACCGCTGACCATGCTCTAGAACAACTAAAGGAGAAGAACGGCGACACCATCGACACCAAAAAACTTAAGAGAGAATTAGAGAAGTACCAAGATACCCATAAAGAATTCATGAAAAATGGTCGCAAGTCATACCGCTCATTCATCAACGATATTTCTAAACTGGCAAAGAAAATTAATACAGACAAATGGAATGCTGGAAAGCAAGAAATGGCTTCTCTTCTTGGGGGTATCTCTGCATTCTGGAGCATTTGGAATGAGAGGGAGAACAAAATACCGATTATTTTGCATCCAGTGCAGATATTCACTCTGTTCCGCGTTCTGGGAGTCGACACAGGAAAATTCTCCGATAAAATATTACCTTGGTCTTCTCATCTCAAGAATCACCTAGCCGAGGTTGAGACAGGAGGAGGCAAATCTCTTATTCTCGGTATGCTTACTACCGTCTTAGTCTTGCTAGGTGCAAAGGTAAATTGCGCATGTTACAGTGCATATTTGAGCAAGCGTGATAAGAACAGCTTTGATAAATTTTGGAAGCAATTCGGATTCAAAGTGGGAGTTACGCAGGAGAGTGACATCACATATTCCACCCTGAAGGATCTTGCCAACATTTTACTAAATGAACGCGGCAACATCCGAGAGCTGTCGAAGAGTTTCGTTGAGAAAAAGAAAAGTCAGAAACAGGAGGGAAGGGAGGGAAAGAGACTGAGAGTGCTTCTTATTGATGAGGTAGACGTCTTCTTTTCAGAGGACTTTTGCGGAAAGACTTACAATCCAGCCTGCAAATTCAAAGGCGAGGAAGAGTACAATCTTCTAAAGCACATCTGGGATGCTCGGGGGGGGAATCCTAACATCCACACCATCAAAGCATCAAAGGCCTACCAAAAGATGAAAGCAAAGTATTCCGATTTTGAATGGCTTCTCGAGTTTAATTTACCCAAGATTATTTCAGCTCTGAAGGAGTTTAAAAGCCACAAATACAGCGTTAAAACGAACCCGGATACAGGAGAGAGCCTCATCGCATATCGTGAGCACGGCCGGGAGACCACATCACGCTGGTGTGGGTATATGACCGATTTCGCTTACATGGAGCAAGTTGATCTGAAGGTGATATCAAGCCAAGTTGCTCTGACAAGGGTGGGAATTACCATGACCTGCGGCCACTTTTCATATGCTAACATCCCAAATAAATACTTCGATGCAATCCTTGGTGTCACTGGCACATTGAAAGATATGCCTAAACATGAGAAAGACGTCGTTGAAAACGACTACAACGTGAAAAGCACCACCTTGACTCCTAGCATCTACCGTTTGCAAGGGTATGACTTGTTCAAAAAAGAAGCCGATACTATTTTGGAGTCTGGACGAATGAATCACTGGCAAAAACTTGCGGTGCTCATTGGAAGAGCGGTCGCTTCTCACAGATGTGTACTTGTTTTCTTCGACACCAACGATGACATCTGCGATTTTACGCAAACTTCCTATGGAAAGGACATTGAAACAAAGTTGCAACCGCACACTGTGACAGAAAAAACACCCAACAAAGATCGGCACATACAGCTGGCTATGAAGCAAGGAGCCGTCACATACTTTCCGAGGGTTTTTGGTCGAGGACTTGACTTCCAATGCTTAGACAAGGAGGTAGAGGACAACGGAGGGGTATTGGTAATACAGACCTTTTTCTCACTCTCAAAGTCCGAAGAGAAACAAATCCAAGGCCGGACAGCACGCCAGGGGAAATCGGGTTCATACAAACTACTTCTCTGTGCTGAGGTGGTGGCTGGAAAACTCGGTTTGACCCTGGAGGAGTTGAAGAAAGCTGCTGCGTCTAACACTCTCTACAGCACGTTAAATAGTGTCAGAGAATCTTTGTCATCAAAGCAAAGCGGGAAGCGGAAAGAAGACATTAAAAAAGCTAATGAGCTGGACAAGGTGTCATACGAGACAATTGATATCCTGCAGAATGGTAAGGGAGTCAGCGGGAGTCAATCAGCAACCATCGGGCGGAATCTGAAAACTCTCAACTCCCCTAGAAATGCATTTCATTTTGTATTCTGCCTGGATTCATCCGGTTCAATGCATGTCGATGACGCCAATGGGGTGACACCCTGGAAACAGCTGATGAAAGCCTACAACGACTTCATGCAAAATCTCTGTGCTATGAGGAGTGGTAAGTACTTTAGTAATTTGATATCATTTTTCTGTTTTTGACTTTCCGATCTATTAGGCGACTGGGTAACTGTTATTCTATTCTCTTCTGGCGCTCAGGTTATTTAGTTTTAATTGAATCTACATGTGTTTACCATTTGTAGTAACACTAACCATGTATGCTTCTATTAGACACTCTTTAGTGAGGACTCGCAAGTGTGTCGATCTAAAACATTTTCACATATCTACGGGGGCACCGATTTCGGGTGAGAATTAAAAGAACACACACAATGTATATATATATATATATATATATATATATATTAATATATGAGATACTAAATTATCTTGATTTTCTTTTTGCAGGCCAGCTATCCAGCATGCGGATGATGCCATTAAGGCTATACCAGAGAATTTCACGCCAATTTTGCTGTTTCTGTCTGATGGCGAGGGAGATAATGAGCAGGCTATCGAAGCTTTGCATAAATACGATGATCGGGGTCTGCAGGTATGCCTCGTTCATGAACCATTGAAACATTTGCGTGATAAAATAAATGCTGCAGGTCAATACAATTTTCTTTGGCACTGACAACGGAGCAGAAATATTAAGGTTTTGAAATTTCAACCTGGTTTGCGTTAGATTTGGAAACGTTCTCATACTTTTTGCCTAAGACTTCTGCATCTACTTTGTGTAGGGCAATGGCTGGGAAATTCGGCTCGTCAGGACAGTTTCACTTGAGCATCAACGAGGTTCAGTTGACGCAGACTTTCCAATCCATCCTACCTGTCGAGATTACAAGCTCTGTAACCGAATATGGCGAGTGAAGAGTCCTGGTATCACAGATAGCTATGCCGGCATTCATTTTCAGTGTTTCACACACATTTGAGCTAGGGCAACTTTCCTTCACATAGCGCATGCTGGCATTTCTTGAAGCATCGACGCAAGCAAGATTGAAGTCGCAGAAAACCTATTTTTCCCGCGAATTGCGTGAGTGCTACATCCGTGCTGCTGGAGCCATGGATGATTAACGATTTGAGAGTATACCAACTACGCTAGTACGTGGTCCCAACATCCTAGCTAGCTAGGTCAATCATTCTAGCACTGTTTATCTCAACACCATTCGTCACCAATGATATGCGCGTCTTTTTCAATCCTTTTTGTGCGCATGGAACGCAGCTAACAAGCTAGCTAGACAGCCAACGTGGGTGCGCACGTCTGAGCCAGCATGCAGCGCATCATGCACAGAATGTCAGTGTGAGCGTTTAGACAGAAAAAAAGCGAAACATGTACCACGCATGTGCGCTAGCATGCACACATGTGAGCACATTGCAAATTCACAGCAGCGCGATTACTAGACTAGCAGATGGCAGTTACAGGAGCAATCATGAACATGCTAGCATGTGCTCGGCGAAACTGTTACTGCATGCAGTGCACGTCCACATAGTTAGATAGCCCGTGCTAGCCTGTGCGTAGGCCATGGAGAGCACTCTTCTTAGCACACGTGCACTGCATGTGTAGCCCCTGCAGGCTACACAATGCTAGAATGGAGCGTATTCTTCTTGGCACACGTACACGTGTACTCCACAGTAGCTCCTAATGCAAAGGGTGCAGAGCGCACACTTCTTAGCACACGTGTACTTTATGCATGTAGCTCCTGTGCTAGCTAGCACAACAAGGCCATGGACGTCGTTCAAACTAGCATGCGATGCGTTAATGCTCATCGCAATGAATGCAAATCTCATGAGTGCGTTCTGCGTTCTAGCGTTTTTTTGTCCAACGTCCATATAATAGACATAGTAATCCATCTTTCAATTGTGCACCGCGTCGTGCGCGGGGCATGTTCGATGCAGCAGTGACCAACGTGATTGACGACTAGTGGCAGCTCTAGAGCTTGCTTAAGTCAGGATCGTGCTCGCCTGTCTAGCTAGCATGACAGACACAGCATGTTGCATGTCCATGTCATTAGCTGTGCATATGCAGCGTGCACGACAATGCAAGGACGCTAAGCTAAGGATTGCACGCTAGTATCGTACGACTGCTCTTTGAAATCGACATATCCAATCACAGACATGCTGCCGCCCCATTGCTGCGATATAATGCTGCTAGATGCACGACTGTCCATATATAGACGACAGCATTCAACACAATATAAACAGATGGAGACATCGCACGTATGTCGTGACATCGTATCGCGACGCACACAATCATCGATGTTTTGGAAAATTTACAAAAAACTGATTGACTAAACATTTGATTGCCCTAAAATTAATTAGAAAACGACACTATGTAACGGCGCATGGCTTTGAAAACTTGATAAAAACTCTTAAAAAACTCTTCGTGCAAGCAGCAGCACTTCGTAATGTGCTTGGTTGACCCGCTTTCCTGTGCATACATCTAACAAAAACTGAAGATTCCAGACGTATTGTCTCAAACAATCGCCCCGAAGATACAAGCTGTTAGCTTTCATCACCTCTACGGATGAAGCTGCTACCACCTGCTCTTACTAGTTTTGCCAAAGAAATTAGTGTTTGCGAATATCACTATAAAAGAACCCCGTGAGGCCTCTCACGTGCCGCGCAACACAACGGCGGAAAATCCCCAGGTGGAGCTTCCCCTCGCCGTCAACATCAGTCTTCTCCGACTCGTCGGTTTTGGCAGCAGCATCCTCACCCTGTGCAGAATTAGAAAATGTGGAACGTGAAATCGAGTAGCTAGTGCTTTCGCAGAGCCCCCTCTTTGTTCTCGCCCCCCAGCACCCTCTCGTATTCCCAAGCACACCCCCTCATTCACTTCAAAATTATGTTTCCCCGCGCGCGCGTTGAAAGACCTTTGGAGTTGGCGCTTTGTCAGACCCGCTGCTGTCCGATTTCACACTGTTCGTTTCGAGGGCAGCTGCGGTGCTCTGCGACCCCGTGTAAATCATGATCTTCCCGTTCTGCAATTGCAAGATACAAAGAGTGCGAAGGAAAATCACCGACATTCACCCTGGCAGCGCCGTCATCATGCATAGTTCCTGCTGCTATTGCCAAGATGTGAAAGACAAGGAAAAACAAGGACCTTCCGCTTCTCGACGCGAACGGATACCTTCGCTGCGTTTGGGCGTCGCGGAGAGTTTTGGCAGTTGCTTAGAACTTTTCGGGACAAATGTTTGCCAGGTTTCAGTGAGCTTTTCAGGATGTTCTTCTTGCATCCATAGCCTAGGAGATGACGCATTGAAAACAATGACCAAGATCATAATTTATACTGTGACCGCAAAGGGAATGAAACTATTATATTTGTCCTATAAAAATCTCTACCTCCTTCAAGCACAGAGATCACGCGTCCATTGCAGCAAACGTTCGCAATGGCCTGTAACACGGAGAACATACCACATTGGCAAAATACATAATTCGTGCATTGAGACAATGCATGTCGCATGTGTATAAAGATATTTAAACATCGAATGTTAGGCGACTTCTTTTCCTAACATTTGTGCAGAAATCGATGAAAAACTACCTGGATTTTCTGCGAAATCCATTCAAAATCAGAGGGTTCGAGGTCCAAGCCCTATTACATAAAAAACATGCAAGAATCACATACACACGCATACACACACACACACACACACACACACACTATAAATAACTGATATTATAGATAATAATGTTAATATATATATATATATATATATATTTATTTATTTATATACAACTTAACCATTTTGTCAGTGGAAAGACACCGGTTCCCCGCATCATACTTAGCCCCGTCGAAGCCTAACAATGGACACATTAACAAATAAACAAATACACGTTCGTTCCAGCTGTGCCAACCGCACAACCCCACGTCCTGAACACATCGAATTCATTTCCACTTCCCCCGCATACTCTCGCCTCACCAGCAGAAATCAGGATGAGGTCTGGGGAGAACGCCCGGAGGGCCGGCAAAAGCTGCTGTTCCACGCGCCGCCGCCAAACCTAAACACATTAACAACAACAAAGAAACACACGCGCGTCCATTAGAATCATCCCACATATATCAACGTGGAGCAATCTTTCGGAATATATGTCAGAATTTACACCAATCGTACACGCGCGCGCGAGCGCTAACACACACACACACACACACACACACACACATATATATATATATATATATATATTATATATAAATGCACATAAAGACCTCCCTTCCTCCAAAAGTAGTCGCAGATGCACCGGCACCGTTGGAACCCATCGTGCCGCTGCCGCTTTTACTGCTACTGCTACCTGAACCTTTCGAGGAGCCTGCGGTCTCGTTATTCACGATTTTCTTTGTTTTTTTCTTCTTCTTGGAAGCTGTTGTCGTTGCTGCTGTTGGGGCAGCGCCGCCGCTCCTTCGAGAGGATGTGTGCCGTGCTCCTATTTCCCCAGCCGAGTGGGCTGGGTGCGATTGGGAGGGAAACGCTTACGAT
>ADNK01002895.1:7500-25697 GCA_000320545.1 Bigelowiella natans CCMP2755 | reverse complement strand
AACGAGCACAGCTGCCCTTGCTGTCTGGGTAGCTGCTTCTGTGCACACAACCTGGATCGAGAGCTGCCACTCTCGCTGCTACTATCGTCTCGGCGCCTCCCTCGGCTATTATTTAGGGGGAAGGAGGGAGGGAGGGGGGGGGGAATTGAGAAGGAAATCCATACTTACAAGCATCGTCAAAATACTACGCTAAAAATGCGCAATAACCCTTTTCTCGACTCTCTTGGGCTTTTCGAGCGATCTCTCCCTTTCTTCTCTTTTCCATCGCGCTTGCTGCTGTCGTTATCGCGTCCTTGAGAGGGCGGAGGGCCTCGCGCCCCCCCCGCGTTCGGAGCTGTCGTGGCTGCTGGTGCTATGTAAGAATCAGAAAGGGTAATGGAATTATCAGTTAATGTCTGTGTGTGTATGTCGGTCGGCGTGAGCGTGGAAAATACACTGCGGATTTGTTAATCCTGAGTATATGAGGGAGAGGGGGGGGGGTTCTAGTCGTTCGATTTCTTTTAAAATATTGTTGAACGCAGAGATTCTGTGTTTTTTTTCAAATAGGATAACCATAATATACAAACATAAACATACACACACACACACACACACACACATATGTAATATATATATATATATATATATATGCTAGTATTATACATTTTTGCCGAATCTGCCAGAAATACAAAAGATCTTCTTTTCTCACCCAAAAAAATCAGACAGAAAAGACAATCGCCCACGCTAACACTAACACCATAGAAGAAATATTGTATGGATAAAACAAGTCGCAGCTTATAGAGGTACAGCTACTACCAACCTCCATGAGGTGGGGGGGGTCCTCCTGCAAATCCCTGTGTTATCATCGAGAAAACCGTATCATTAGCACTAGCTGCGCACATCATTCCATATCGAGACAAAGAATGATGATTTTTGTTTCAACGCGAAGCTAACCATTGGCGGAGCCCCTGCAGGAGGCGCAGCACTTCCTGCAGGTGCGATTCCAGGGGGGGGCTGTTGATGAGCGGACATTGAAG
Source organism: Bigelowiella natans CCMP2755 (assembly GCA_000320545.1). Lineage (NCBI taxonomy): Eukaryota > Cercozoa > Chlorarachniophyceae > Bigelowiella > Bigelowiella natans. The sequence continues at coordinate 24,681 of ADNK01002895.1, read as the reverse complement.
TCTGGTGTTGTTACTGTTGTTGCTGCTGTTCCTGGTTGCTATATGAGCTACGTGAAATCAATGTTTTGGATTTTTCCGGCCTGTGGGAGAGGGGAAGGAGGTGGAGGCGCGCTCAGTCGATGAAAGACATTCCATACAATTATGTGCTGTATGTGGAGAAGTATACCCTTTATGGTTTTCTCCAGACACAAAGCAAAGTATCAAAACACAAAAAAAAGCATGCGATATTCCATATGTGCTTCGGATCATGAAAATGCCAGCTCCCTCCCCTCCCCCTTGCTTGCCCTTTCACTCTTTCGAGCACCTTTGTTGGCCGATGTGCGTGGGATTTTATCAGATTCAGACTTACTATTTACATATCTAAAATAATAAAATGCAAAATGGGTGCTCATAATGCCAAATATTCTCTCCATTTGATGTCTTTAACCAAATTCCACAAAAAATACGGGACGGAATTTCAGGATCTTACAAAATTTCGTCGAGGCTAAAGTGCGCTATGGGATTGATTATCTTTTTCGTTGTGCGACATCGATATGTTGATGTCGCTACGATGTTTGTTATATTTTACACTATGCGACATACATAATATCTTGCCGCATCCTAAATTTGTCCGTACGCTTACATATTGACGATCGTCCTTTTCTCTCCATTTCTGTTCTTCATCCGCGCTACCCAATGTGAATTCCAATCTGCGACTTACATTTGGTATTGTCGCAATGATAAATTTCCCAGTTTTTGTGATCATTGATCGATCCAAAACATTCAGTGATGCGAATTCATGCGGACACGCAATCATGCATCCACTAGATCCATGCAATGCCAACTAGTATACTTTGTCTATTGTGGTGTGTGTGCGTGCGTGTGTGTGTGGACTCACAAGTCTCCATGCGTGTGAGCTGTCTGTGACATGCCTACATGTGCATCGACCACTTCACATGAACATGTGAACCTTCAACTTCACATTTTGTTGCACAAATCAGCGCGTGCGGAAACCTGGAAACACGTGCATCCAACACACATTGGCACACGTTCCGTGATCTGTTTGGTGCACGTGTGGACATGAAAGGGGCACTGTGCTTTCACAGTGCACATGAAGAATGGATTTGCACGTGCATTTTTGTGCGCGCGCACACGCAACGCTCACATGCTGCAATGCGCAACGTTTTGTTCATTTCCGACTTGTGTGTGCTGGCTAGCTGGTGTAGCAGCATTTTCAGCACGTGCATTCGCATGTGCGCACATAGCCATTGGCAGAAGTGACAATTGCAACATCATGGCACTTCATCATACGCGACGCATTTAGTACAAATTTTTCAAACGCTAAAATTACATGTGGCATATTCAGCACAGCCGGGTAGTGTGTACGAAACTCGCTAGCTCGGCCAGCGTCTCCATTCGCAGCTAAGTGACTGAATGTGTGTGTTTGTGTGTGTGTGTGTGTGTGTGTGGGTGGGTGTGTGCCTGCCACAATTTTTACGATAAAACCGCATTAGAACTATTGAAGTCGAGTTACTCCGCAGTGCGAGTGGTATTAGGTCGATCTTCACTGTACACGTTCTAATCGCCAACTTTCCAATATCGAATTAACCACAAAGACCGTCTCTTACGAGTCAGTTTTTGGTCGTTGCGGCTGGCTCTTGCAGACTGCTATCGCCGGGGCCGTTACCGCTACTATCGATATCGTCGCTCTCAAAACTAATTCTATCGAGGTTATTGATTAAGAGCAGAGGAATCAGACTGGAGAAGTTGCATATGGCCACGACGAGGCCGAGATTGGAAAAGTTGCTCTCCGTGACCCCGAAGTAAGCTGTTAGAGCGGAGCCAATCTCCGAGCTTATAATCCCGGAGAGGTTGAACAACGACATCAACGTCGCGAAAAGCGTTCCCTCCACCCCAACCGGGCATACCTATTGGTTGTCGGCAGGTTTGTGTTATATATGAGTCAGCTATAAACGATGATTTAGATATATGCATACATTGCTCACATGGGGTGTTCTAACGAAACCAAAACAAAAAAAAGAGGCATTTTTCTCTGGTTTCCCTACTTTCGCCGAGATAACTAACAACGGCATGAAGGCGATTTCTCCCAGAGCAGAGAGCATTATATCATCCCCAAGGGCAAACCACGTATCTGGTATACCAACGAGGCGATTCGCACCATTGATCAGAATCAACTGCGTCAGGCCGAGAGGTACGGAGAGCAGCGTACAGGCTCGCAAGAGATCTTTTATCGGCATTGCCTTCAGACGCGTTTGGTACAGGTACACACCGAGCAGCGACGATATAGAGCCTAGTTTGGGTGTAGAAGGAGTACATTTAGGCATTGGAAGCGCTCTATTGCTACGAGAAACGGTGTTAGCTTGCTATTTCTATGAAAAGCGGTTTTGATTTGGCAGGGTTCTATTCGAATGACTTGGCACCACGAATATGTAGCGCTGAAGCATTCGTAAATGCACATGCGCCGAAAGGCCACCCACACACACACAAGCACACGGAGATATATATATATATATATATATATATATATATAGAAGCAGATATACACACAATAAACGCCGTTTATACGTAAGCCAACAAAAAAACGTCCGGCAGTGTAGTTATTACTGTTACTACTACTACACTGCTTTGTCAGTGACTTCAATTATTCTATACCAGCGACTTGGAGACGCCCCAAGAACTCAGGCTTCATTTGTAGCTCATTAGTCAGGAAATAGAAGAACCCGGACGATGCGTTTGGTGTTGCTTGCCAGGCTAGTACAAAGAGCATGGGATACAGCACCGACGGCTGTTTTGCAGCCTCCCACACCTCTCGCACTTGCGACACAAGCCTAGCTGACAAGCTTGAGGTTGACGAGGAAACAGGCAAAGGTGTTTGGAGTGGCGAAAGGGATGGAGGGACCGAGGAGTCGTCTACCATTGCTGTACTTGTGCTTGGTATTTGATCGACGATTGCATCTACATTGCTATCGCCTACGTCGTTGTTGCCAATGAATGTTTCCTTCTTTCCCGGAAAAGAGGGGAGAGAGACAGAAGAATGCGGAGCGTCCACTGACGACACCGATGCAGATGCTTTGGTCGGTAGTGCTCTACCAGTTTCTTCCTTAAAGTAGCCTGAGAACAACGTGACTAGCAATGGGAACAGCGCGGTGATGAGAAACACCGATCTTGGAGCCATCCTTTCCAACAGCTCCCCGGAATAATAAGCTGTTATGGCCGCGCCGAAGTACCGCGCGCCCCAGCACAGCGACTGGAGCGTCCCAGCTTCTTCCTGTGAATCACGGGACCGTTCAACAACGACCGAATCGACAACCACGTCAGAAACAGCGATAGCAAGAGAGGCCACCGTGCGAGCTGCAATTGCCTGGGAAGGCGTTTGCGCTGCCAGGCCGAGCACAAGCCACGAGGCAGATCCTAGGATACCCGCAAGGAACAGATATGATCTACGACGATAGCCGAATAGAGGAACAGTGTCGGAAATGAACCCGTAGAGCGGCTTTATCACCCATGGAAGACTGGTGATCCCTGTGAGAGCCGCCATCTCTGCGGGCGAGAGGTGCATCTCGTCCTTAAGGAAAAACGTAGTCGCGAGGGAAGAGAGGCCGAGAATTCCCTGGACGAAATACACCGACATGATGGCGAGGATCTCAGGGTTCAGTAGAGCCTTCAGGTCCTGGATCTGCTTTACGACCGATCGGAGGTTCTCCACGACGACTACGTCGTTGGTTTTGCTGTATTTTACTTCACCCGTCTCATCCTCCGCATCGGTGTTAAGGATACTGCTCTGTGGTTTATGCCCGGGGTTCCCAGTCGGGGCTGCTTCTTCCCCCTTCGTGGCGTGTGGTGTCAGCGGCCATCGTCGATGTGGTGTGGCACGTGGAGAACCGCGCTGTAGGCCGCCATTGCTTCCAGCGACGATACGTAGCACGTTCCGCGAACAATGCTGCCCGGTCGTTAGTTGCGATGCTGTTGAGCATCTTGCCACGGCCTCTCCTCCTAACAGAAGCACAACGAGAGCTTGGGGCAGTAGCAGTGGCCGCCCAGAGCGGATGGCCATTCGAGACGACGCACGTGTCTGCCGGAAAGTGGCATGAAATTGCTGTCTACGTCATCCATCTTTTCATGTCGCAGATGCAAAATCAGGGGATTTTTTTAATTCGAACCGATGCGGGAATCATCTTAAAAGCAAGCATAGATCATTGTCGTTCGTCGAAAAATGGCGAGGAAAACTGAAGATTTCGATTTTGAAAAACCAGCTAGTTGATTTGCTAGTCACAGTCCTCACTGAAGCCAGTTCGAGGCACTGCATTTCGCACACTGCAAATGTCTTGCAACACTTTGGAAATGTAGTTCGTCATCATTGTTCATTGTTCATTGTTCGAATTCAGTGGGAAAATGTTGCCCTGTTGTGCACGATTGTTGTTGAGGCTCTGCTGCATGCAAATGCCTGTGTCCCATGTGGTTCTTGCGCATGCAGATTTGATCAACGCTTTTGTTCATTGTTCATTGTTCATTGTGCTGTTGTGCACATTGTGCACCCTCCGTCTGAACGCAAACAGGGAGCACATTGGAACCAATCGAAGTGGGCGGTCACACACCACTCGAAAGCCCACAGCGTTCATGAGATTGAACAAGTGGGAAAAGCTTTGCTCAAGCTGGCCAGCTCTGGGCAAGCGAGCAACAATCCGTTCAAGTTGAGTTCGGTCGAAACGAAAAAACGCCAGTTTGTTTGCAACGTCGTGCACGTGTTTGATTCACGAAATCATTGTTCTCCAGTTCTTTCCACGTGTCAGTGCGCAAGCCTTGCGGTGAGGGTGAAAGGCTGTCTAGCTGTGGCACTGTCTAGCCATGACCTGCTAGCCTGGCTAGCTGGCCAGCTGGTTGCGTCAGCTTCGCATCTCCACGTTCCAAGTTCCAAGCTGGCAAGCTAGCATGACCAGAAGGCCTTGCGAACATTTGAACTGCATTTTGGCTAGCTGGACAATTTTGCTTTGTCCAGTTGTTGTCAATCCATTCATTTGAATCCTTCGGCGAAAACACAAAATTCACTGTCCAGCTGTCTAGCTGTCAATGAACAATGAACAATGAACAATGAACAAAACGTTGATCAAACCTACATGCGCCAGAACAATGAACAATGAAGAAAGAACCACATGCGAAACAGGCATTTGCATGCAGTCAATTAGCGATTGTTTTGGAGCAGCAACGTCAACGTGCACGCGACAAGTGGTTTGTTGTGCCTTGCATGGCCATGCTGGCATGACCTAGATGACGGTAATGCGGCGAACGACTGTTCATGTGCTGATGGTGAGTTGTTGTGCGATGTCACTCAGAGACCATCGAATTCGACAGGTTGCATTGTTTTTGATGAGCCAAAGCATGCCGGTTCATGTTGTTCAACTGAGGTCTGACGGTCTGACCGATTATTCAACTTACACTTTAAGACATCGCAATGTGAAGATACATGGTCGGAAATCCACATGTCCAATAAACATTACATACACAGCATCACGGCATTCCCCTTAATCGAAAAGGGAAACTCAAAATAATTGATGGAGAGTTTGATCCATTTTTGCACTCGACTACTAATCGTTTGATGAAGCAGATGGCATTATATTTTCCTATTTCAAATACAAGTACAGTAATCATTAGCAGCATGCATTCAAATTGCTCTATATTGCATTCGTAAATACTCGTTTAATATTTGAAAAGTGGTATATATTACTAAATGGTCGCCCTGATTGCGATGAGTTCGTATATGCCCACCGAGAGCTCGGCGATTAGAAAATAACTGATATGAAAGTAATGAGATGTAGAATAAATTGTGATATAAATAGATAATTAGAATATGCTGAGATTTCTTCGCACGAAAGCATATGATGAAAATGTTGATATGACCTTTCCGCAGTAGGCACACGGATGAATATCTTTTATTTTATTTAATTTTCCAGATAGTCTTCTTCGTCCTCTTTTGCCAACACCCTTTTTGGGAGGCCATTTGGTTCCAAGTGGAACTTCTCCCTTATTAGACTTTTGAGAATTATGTACCCGCATGTGTCCGCCCTGTTGTAAAATTTAATTAAATTTGCTATAAACGCGTTTCATTTTTCCTACCAATCCGTTCGGCGTCGAAAAAACTCTTGGGCAGTGCGGACAAGGATACTTTCCCCTTTTGATACGGGATTTCTTCGTCGAATCATCCCCAAGAACCGACTTCTCACTTAGCGATTGTATACGATCAGCAATATTAAAAATATTAAATTCCTCTCTTTTTCTCAAAGATGCCTGCTTCTTTGGCCATTTGGTGCCAAGAGGTTTTTCACCTCGTTTAGCCTTTTCTGAATTGTGGACTCGCATGTGCCCTCCCTGTGGCGAATACTTCTTGTCAAATATAAGTAATGATGTATTTAAAAGAAAATGTCTACTCACCAATCCCATACACGTTGTGAACACCCTCGAACAGTGAGGGCATGGATGGTATCCTTTCTTTGTAGTTGCCTTTTTCTTATTAAGGAGAGGATTTCCCTGAGTAAAGCCTGTCGATATTGTTGTTTTTTGGATACCATCCCTTTTATTCAAGCGATTTCTTTTATTCAAGTTGGAATCTAAAGCCTTACCAACTACAGGTTTAGATTTCGGCCTCCGCTTAAGCCTAGTGATCAATACATCGTTTGAATCCTAATTTATGGGTATAAACAAATATTTTATAAGGTTGGGTAGATATTAGAATCGATAGATTCGATAATAAATAACCTTCACTAAAGACCATCCTCTCTTATGCCTAATCCAATCTCCTTTTTGTTCGAAAACCTTATTGAAAGTACGAAAATAGATTTCCATACCAAATTGAAATAGAGCAACAAATTTGATGAAAATATTACTTTCAAAAGTTTTCCCTGAGGATAGTATCCAACGACTTGGCCATCAATCGACGGGCTTTTTCTGATGCGAATCTAAAGAAATATGTAAATCGTAGTTTAGGAAGAAACGGTAGTCCATCTTTTAAAGACAACCTTTCCGTTCCAAATTACTTTCCATTTCCTGGATTATAGAGAGAATGTATAAGTTTATACGGTTCAGCACTTCATCATCTTACTCACTTTCCACCATTGCCAACCCTATTTTTTTTCAGCCTTTCTGTATCACTGCATTCAGAAACATCATTTTTTCTTTGTCTTTTCTTTCGTTTTGGAGGTTGCCACTCCTTTTCATCGCTTGTATTTCCTCCATAAATGGCCTCATTCCACCTATAAAATTTCATTAAATAACCAATAACAATATATTGAAAATACAGATATTCAAACCATGCCTCGGCGACTGACTCTTCCGGACTAGAGAGTGTTTCATTATTAATTTTTTCCTTTTGTAGAACCGATAGCTTAGCTTCGCATTTTGTCTTTTTATCGGCTGGCCTATGATTTTCTTGATGGCTATTTATAAATGTTATGTGAGGCGTATTCAAGATGCGCTTACATATTTTAGAAAACCTACATTTTAACTTCCAAGTCACATTTTGTTTCACGAATAGTTTCTTTAACCGTATCATTGTTCGACTGCTTCGGGAAGAATTCATCACATATTTCTTCAACCGTTTTAAATTCAACGTCGAATGTAGAGTTGATCAACCCCACACATTTTGACTCACAGGAACAAAGATGGCATAGCCAGCGCTCATCCCCTATTTGCAAAAACATAATTATTGTATCCTGTGAATTCTACATTCTTTAGTGTCAGACCTGGGGGTACTTTTAGGATTTGTGGGTTCAAGCAATTTTGATGATATCCTCGACTATAAAACGGAATGAATACAATTGGTTCAAAAGCGCTTTAAGAATCCAGATAGTCAAAAAATTTTCACTATTAACTTACCGACAAGGTCCGTCGCAAATAATAATATCATTTCCATCTACACAATAATCTTTATCCTTTGAAGAGCATAGACTAAGAGAAAACTGTAACTGTCATATACAGTTGGAGTTCGTGAATCTTCTTATTACCAGCAAATTATTTTCTCGTATTTTGCAACAGCGGGACCAAAGAAATCGTGTTTTATTTCAGAGCCCTTAAGATGTTTTCTTTTAAATTCTTGCAGCAAACTTCCAACATCTATTTTTATATTTAGGATCTGCAGAATTATGAAGCCATTTCAAGTCCATTTCTAGATATGGTCATCAATAAAAGTACCTTGTCTCGTGCCTTTTGAAGCTCCTTTTCAGGCTTGATCTTTCGACTAGATTCCTGACTATTTCTAACCCAGGTATTTTCATAAGCTCGTACAAAAGTTAGTGGAAAGCTAGCTTGTTTGCAGAGCTTCCGAACTTCTTCGACTGTATCCTTCCACACGTCAATGTCACTTGTTTTTTTTTTATGAGAATCGTTTTTCATATTCACATTTTTTTGAATGTTTGACCGATAGTTTTTTACTACCATCCCATTTGACTTTTCGGCTAACCACAATCTAGCTCCAGCAACTGTTGTTAATGCTTTGGATGAATCATCGAGCCATTCTGTGTGAGCAGACTCCCAATCTTTGTATTTGATGCAAATTTTATGCTCCCTAACTGCAATCACTTCTCCCTCATATGCAGTATGGGTCGCGAAGTCTTTAACCATCACTTTTTCTCCTAGTTTGTGTTTGCTGGCGCCATCGTGGCCCTAGATAATTTCAAATAATGAAACAAGAAAACTCATTTTATAACATTTCAAACGCAATCATATCGGAATCAAAATAAGCGAAGGAAAAATTTTTAATATACATACTGCTGTACCACTTAAATGATCCAACTACTCCTACACTAGAGACTAGTAGACTAGTAGCTCACTCTAATACTCTATTGAACAAGGTTCTATGTAATATAACACGAGATATTCAACACAACCTGCTTGCAAATTATCATACGTGGGTCTGGATAACCATGTACTAGTTCTTCACCATTTTCATAAAGAATACGTAAGCTTAATGAACTCTTTTTCTCGTGTCCAATTGCAGTTGCGCTGTCCTCGTTACTTTCCTCAACCTTCATCAGGAATCCACGACACCAGCCATGAGACTCAAACTTTCGGAGAACTAAAGCTCCTGCGTGTGGGGAAATATCCTTCTTAAAGTATCCCATGCACTTCCTCGAACATGTAACTTTTGTAGTAGCTATGGGAGAATGAAGTTCTTCCATTGCTTGCGTGACTTGTGAAAAACGCAAGATGGCCGTATGTGCTTTGCGGCATGTCTCTGATACAAATTTTATTGAACTATACGAAAGCGACATCAACTATTTCGAAGTAAGTGAAAGAAATACATCGTGATCGCTGAGAGAGCTCGCGCGCTAAATCTTAGAGAGTCAGCAATTGAGTCAATGGACTTGGATTTTTGTTCATACGTGCTGTGCGCAAACGCCATGGTGTCTGTTCAGATTACTTCGGCTTGAAATTCGACAGCTAATTTAGTAAGCGACAAGGACAATGGTCCACAGAACTGTTTAACTTGGAGAACTTGGCAGTTCTAACTTCTAGGCAAAATCTGAAAGAATTCCACTCGAAGTCTCCAGTCGGCTTCGAGTAAAAGGCGGTTCTGAGGCCGTTTCTACACCATTTTCTCAGGATTTATTCTCGAAAGAATTATGAGGACATTCTCGGTCTGCGACAAAGTATTCAAGGCTTAATAGCGAACCAAACACACCACCGCTCGCATTTTGATGTCGCTTTATGAAAAAAACCTGTAATTACAAACTACGACAACAATCGTATCTTTTTACATTCCACCCCCCTGGCCTCTGGCACGTGTCCAGGATACGTCGAACGCAGGGCAGAGAGCTCTTTATATGGGAAGCACTCCATTCCTCCTTAGGTGCGTTGCAATGTCTCTACTACCGTCTCTCGCATGGAGCATAGCGCGGAGCAGAGTCCGAGCGCTCCCTTCAGCCGCTGCTGGTCAAGCGACTTCGCCGCTGAGAAAGGTGTGGTGGACGAAAAAATGTAGGCGCACTGTATGCAAACAAACATAACAGTGGTATCCTTTTGAGCAGCAGGCCACACACCCAACGCATCTCCAAAAACAAATGAGGGAAGAAAACCTGACGAGCTTTTTGTGATCGGCAGCTGATTCAAAGTCGCCGGGGGCGGGGGCCGGGGGACCGCAGAAGTCTGTCTTCGATCGGTGCTACGTACTTCAGCTCCCCGGAACTGGTTATGGCATGCCGCTCTATATACACACACGACGGGAGATGTAGAAAACGAGTCAGTCATTGCGTATGGGTCGTGAATTGTCTACGCACAGTATAGTTAGAAACCTCGCAAAGGCCACACAAACACGAACGAATCCCGACCACGGGTCCAACCCCACTGCATGCAGTTAGGAACCCGCATACACACATACATTAAACAGTCCTTTCTAGCCACTGTCATTCCGTGTTTATGTGTGTGGATGAAATGAGAACTGCATCCATTAGCTTCGAATACGGGACGCTGACAGCGCCGACGATCTCGATGAGAGCGTTTCTAACGAGGCAGCGAGGTTCCTGCTCGTTAAAGATGGAAAGTGCCTAGTAAAAGATATCGGTACTTGCGGAAGATTGCTGAATCTTCTCACCTCTCTAATTTTCCCCATTACTCTCTCTCTCTCTCTCTCTCTCTCTCTCTCTCGCGCTCACTCCTGCTGTTCGTAAGTGTATTGTGAGAATAATGCGTAAAACCATATTAGAAATTTATATAATATATATATATATATATATATATATATATATCTACGTTCAGCGGATGGTGGGATCTCGCCAGAATACATGAAATGGCACGAGGCCAAAGGTCACTGACCGCTCCCCAATTTCTCGATCTACTCCTCGTACGTGAGTGCCAAGCCTCTCACCACAGTGTCACTGCTTACACAGAATGGCTACAACCGAGGAATGAGAACATGATATGGCTTGGAAATGCGGGCAAGGAAGGGGCGGAGCCTGAGAACACGTAGCACCGAATAGTTAGCCGCGATGTAAAGGGAAAAAATACCTAAGTGTCTGAGAAGACACCTTCCCTCGCTCGCAAGATGAGATGTCATTCGTCTATTCCGATAACATATTTAGTGTAACTATATAGATATAGATATATATATATATATATATATATTAACATTTAAACATATCATATAAATATTATTTCTACACGCTTAATACACACCGGCCGCACAACAAAGGTACTTTGCTCTTGACGTCTCTTCCATCCCATCCTTCGATGAGCAGCGAATGCCGTCAGGAGCTAGACTGCTAAGTCCCCGCACACTCGGTATCCCCGCGCTAATCCCCTCTAGCTGCGACTCAATAGAGCATGTGTGTTTCTCGATAACGAGGTTGCAAATTCCGCAGCGGAGATCGAGCTCTGAAACTTACAGCAATCCAATATATATATATATATATATATATATTGTATATATCACCCCGATATCACCTCTGACGCTACAAGACTTACGTCGCTCGGTCTCTACTTTTGAGCGGCGAGTGCCTATGTGCCAATAAATTGTGCATACATGCGTGCGTTTCGAGTGAAGGGATACTCTTGACGCGCACTTGCCCCCCCCCCCTCCCCCCCTTATAGCATCATCAGTGGAGAGCGAGTTTAACGCTGCGGTTATGGCGACTGCCGTGGGTAAGGTAACGCCATAGGAAGAGGCGCTCATTGGACGATTGCCTTTCTGTATTTATAGCGCGTGCTCACGCAACCATCATACAGGGAAACACACGCGCACTCACGCATACACACGCATATATACACATATATACACGCGAAGTTTTAAATACAGATATTATATTTGTATACATAAATACCAACTATATGTGCGCATATAGTCGACATTTGAAACAAATTATATCAATATAATATGTATATATATATATATATATATATATATGTGTGTGTGTGTGTGTGTGTGTGTGTGTGTGTAAATAAAAATAATTGCAGGGTCTTTGGCATCAAGTAAATCGCTTTTGCACAAGATGCGGCTCTCGCACAGAATCAAGAAACTCAGGAAGCAGTAGGAAATGCACCAACCCTGAGGTCATTTTAAAGCATTTGAGAGCACACGATTCTCTCTCTGTACCCTTAAAAGGGCGTCTGATCTGATCGAAAAGCCATATTCGAGCATGAGTATGCATACGCATGCACTCATACAATCGCAAAGCAGTGAAACTTGATCATGTGTTTTCTTTATCCGTTACAATGCCATTTGCTGCTGTTGTAATCATGGTTGGGATAGTGTGCGAAAAGCGTGTTCCCACGCATCGATCCTGCGGTGATTGTCCTTCTCTCCTCGAAAGATCGCCAGCACTGTCTCCTGGGTGAGCACACAATCGTTGGGATGGTGGTGGTGATGGTGATGATAGCGATGACGATGAGGATGATGATGATGATGGTGAGAATGATAATGATGATGACGTGTACATGCACAAATCAGGCCGGCAGTCACGATGGGTTAAAGGTGTGGTTTTGAGTAACTGAAGCATCCCTTATATATAGCCTCTGCATGTATCAACCTAGTCATGTGGATTTTAGACTCTAATGCGAACGAGGAGTAGATTTATGTATTGCCTCTCTTTCTGTTTCTCTCTGTATATCGATATATATATATATCTCTCTCTCTCTCTCTCTCTCTCTCTCTCCCTCTCGTTCTCTGCCCCCATAGCGACATTACACCGAGGGGTAGTGTAGGAGAGGACGGTGCGTTTTTCAGGAAACCAATTTATATATTATACACACACATATATTATATATATATATAAGCATTGAAATTTGAGGTCATTTCTACTGGAAATTGAAAGCTCAGAAGCTATGTTGCTTTGATGGAAATCCTGCACATCCTTTTGTCATTACGTCTTCTTCTCTTGTTGGCTCCGGCCTCGATTAGGCAGATACTCGTGCCTGGCGGGTTTTGTGGAGGTGGGGGAGACTTTAGAAGATGGTAATGCTTCTTCTTTTTCAGCAAGAATATTAATATATATATGTATATATATATATATATATATATATCAATTAAGATATATAATATTTATCAAAATATGTATGTGTGTGTGTATACACGTGTTTATGTGTGCGCGCACTTGTGTGTGTGAGAGTGTGTTTGTATTAATATAACGAGCGATTTAGCCTTCATCGTAGTCTACACAGCCATCAGGTGCTGTAATACAGGAGGAATAGTCACGAACACAAATATGTGCTCATGCGTGTATGCGTGTGATATTGTGTGTTTGTTTATTAGCGATTATTAGAGAAGTGAAGGAAGAAGCAGGTGTGCGCGTTAAGGTATGATTTACAATAACAGCAAAAACTATAATCCTCTCCAAAATCCTTGCTTCAAAAGAGAGTTATCAATGTCAGCATCTGGCATCACCAAGCACATTTTATCGTTCAGATTTTACGTGCACCCACACACACACACACACACACACACACATACACACATACACACATACACACATACACACATACACAAACACGCAAGTAAGCAAACAGTAGGTAATTATCTTCTGCACGCGCGTTTTGCAGTATATTCGCGAGATATAAGTGAACTCAAACCATTGGAAAACACTACCAATCAGCGAGACTCGATACAGTACGTCGGCTCGCAGCCTTGGCCCTTCCCCCAGTCCCTCATGCTCGGATTTCATGCGGAAGTGGAGGAGAGGGAGGGGGGGGGGCTTGCAGAAATCATGGTTGACGAAAACGAGCTCGAGCACGCTCAGTGGGTGTCCAGGTAGCAGTGCAATTTCATGATTTTTAAAAAAAGAGAAAGACGGCTTGGTGTTTATTGCAGGTTTCCGGGCTTTATGAACACCAAATTAAGTCATCGTATCATTTCGTTCTTCCCCCCCCCCCCCCCCCCCCCCCCCCCCAGAGCCCAGATGCAAAGATGTGTGAAGGAAATGGCAGAGGGGCATGTTTCTGAGAAACTGAGCATTCCTGGTAAGTGAATGCAGGCTCGCGCGCGAACAGCAATCAGCTCATTTTCATCACATTTGTAATGGCGCTAAGGCGAAGTTGGGAACCGATCTATAGTTGCATTTGTCCCAAGCTGCTGCGGGTGCTCATTGTTTAGAATGCGTATTGCCTCATGCAGTGTGTTTCTTGTGGAATTGTTGTTAGCCGTTTCACAGATGCATTTACGTGTGTTGGATTAGGGAGCTATGCTCTGGCATACAACTTGATCAACGAATGGTTAAAAGGACAATGATAGACAGCAGCATGCACCAGGCTCACATTTGCGTTTTGACATTAAAGACCCCTGAAAGAATTAATATTAGATGAGTGCTGAATTGAAATGGGTTGCACCTTTAACTTTTCGTGATCACCTAGTAAATGCTCGATCCATGCAAGCATGGTCGATGTGCAGACACTGTGCATGTAACTGGCAAAATTAAAACAAAAATGCATGTTGCATACGTGCACGTACATGATCAGCGCTGCCAACTTACAACACGCGCTAGCTACCGCACATTGAAAAGCGCAATGACGACTATGGCTTCAGCGAGCATTTCTCAATTATTTATTTTTATCCGATCCCTTTCGCCTATATCCATTCATGCAAGACACCCTGATCGACTATCATGATAGATCATCATCGCGATTACCAAATCCCAACGCATCGCATTGTCCGCACAAAATCCGCGTACATGCTAGTCTAGTTTTGCAGCAAAGAGTAGCATAGTGTAGCATGCATCTTAACTGAAAGCACGTTCAGAAATGTCTTGATGTGCAAATGGTCACTATGCGCCACGCTGTTGTGTAGAGACGCTGCAATGAGCTTGTGCATCGCGCCGACAGCCATGTTGTGCGGGATGATCGCTGTCGCGGTGGCTACTCATGAACATTAGAAATAAACGCTCAAGCATTCCATCACAAACGAGCTGAATGCATGCAGCATGCATGCTGCTTATTTCCTCTGCTGTCTCCGCTGTCCGTACTCCCTTTTGAGGATCTGATTGCACCTCGCCGCCAATTTGGCCACAACCTCCAGCGCTGCCCGAGCGGTGTTCTTTTGCTGCAGCGTTACTGTCGCCAAGAATACACCACGTGTCAATATGTGGGATGAGGAGCCGCAACAAATGCAAAAATGAACTCGCGGGAGGACGAGCAATTATAACAAGCATTCGCACGCCAAAATATGAGTGAAATGGGGTGTGCGCAATAATAGCTACTGAGAATTCCCTACGACACTGGCTGTCTCTCCAAAGGGAAGAAGGGGGGAGAAAAGAGAGAGAGAGAGAGAGAGAGAGAGAGAGAGAGGGAGAGAGAAAACGATTTGATTTCATGCTGGCCTCTCTTGGTGTGAGAATGATCGAGGCGATTTCGTAAAAAAACACGTCGATTATTTTGGAAGTTCTGCATCGGGGGGAGCAAAGGGAGAGTGCCAAACGTTCATCTTACCTTGATTGGAGATTACTAAGGCCTTTAGTTCAATCTCATATCTTGAGCAGTGCTCGAGCGGTCGGAGCATTAAACTCTCAAGGTTCAGAAGGGGGAACCTTGTCTGATGGTACACAAATACAGCGACAGACCCAAACAGTCACATATGATCTTCTCTATCACACTGCTCCGCGCCGGAAGCAAAGTTAAGTGTCATATTATCGCTGTTACTAATCTGCTTCATAAAAGAATCGTAACTGATATTTTCTAGGTTGTGTCCACTATGTACACATTTATATACAGTAATATATTACATAAATCTATTAATATACCTCTTAATATATCAATATATATATATATATATATATATACATATATATATATATAAATATATATATATATATATATATATATATAATATATGTATATATAATTACCCAACATTACTTAACATATTCACTCAACCAACATATATATATATATATATATATATATATATTTATATATTATATACATCTTCCTAACGCAAGCTTTCTCTGCAGCACCTTTTTCCTATTGATATATTTTTGGACGAAGGTCTTTTTCATCAGGTTTTTGAGCTCGCGCATGCAGACTGGCCATTCCTCAATGAAGCTCTCATAAACTGGACAAATTTTATGAATGTATCGTTAAATTGCCTGTTTCTACTTCCATGAATTAGATAATCATAGTCAGCACGCGTACGCGTAATTTGTGAGTGAGTGAGTGAGTGTGTGTGTGTGTGTGTGCGTGTGCGTGTTTGTGCATGTAGTTGCCAAATTAGCTAACGTGAAACACAGTACAGACTTTGAATCCCTTTAGGCCTATAGAGCATTCGATGACAGCGAAGTATATATGCATGTTGTGAGAGAAACTATTACCCTTTTTAAGGACGGGTGCTCTTTGTATTAACACTTTCCATGCGTCACCACCTCCAGTCAGCTGAATGTCAAAATATCCCATATCGAAGATGCATAGTGGATTATATCTACATTGATATCTTGTTAGCGCCTTGCAAATCTAGCACGCTGTATTTAGTAGAAATCAATGTGGTCATCCTGACTTTGTGGTGCATCATGCAAAGAGTTCTATGCACGTTTATGTGCTCATGAACGTGTGTTATGAGCGGCGCTGTTGTTAGTGGGGAAGCTTACGGAATCTTGTATGTCTGGGCAAACGTATCTAATTGTGATTAGCGCAAGAGATTGAAATAGATTCAAGCACACATACACACACGCACACACAAACATATATATATATATATATATATACACGGAAATATCAAAATAGAAAGAAATGTAAAAGAGAGAGAAAAGCCTACTAACAACTGTAAACTTGCAGCCAACCTGGAGTGCAAAAATCCTACTCCTTCCAAGGCCCCAAACGCCCTTTTCCAAGAATCCAGCTTCGAGACCAACGGCGCGAGAACCCAAGAAACATTGCAGAGATTGTGAGCGGCACATCAAAGAGAGCATAGATTTCTTTCAGGTATATATATACATCAATAGATAAGTGGCAGCTCATCAAAATTGTGCGCTTGTGGAGAGCGAAAAGGCGGAGGCTCGAGGTGTGGTGACTGCTGGTTTGCGCAGTGGTGTTTGCTCACGTTCAGCTGCGAAGCAGGACTTTTCCGGGGGTGTAGGCCGTAGAGAACACCCTCGAATATGTTAAAGAGGTCTTTGCAAATGCCTAATATTATTGCGTAATATTAAAAATTCCGCGAGAGCCTGACTTTGTGCAGACCATGTATGGTCAAGCAGGTCTGCTCGATGAGTCGCGGTGCGGCCT